>JADDOH010014070.1:0-43953 GCA_016648135.1 Agrypnia vestita | reverse complement strand
AACAAAGTTAATTTATATTAATTATAATTATGTTACCACAAAATAAATTTGCTACATTTGAAGAAGAAGTTAATCAATCTATTTTAATTTATTATTAAATTTATATCATACGATTTCATAGGTTGAATGCGATGTTAAGTATAAAGCGGTAATACGAACATTGAACACTCGCTGCCTTCTCCTTTATTGGCATGTAAATATTTAGGGGAGTAAATACAGCGGCGCGAGGAGCTAAGGCAGTGGTTAATGTATCGGCTGCAAGTTTCGGGAGAGACATTTTTTCTTTTTTGAAAAAACTAAAACTCTGTAGAATTGAAATGTGCATGAAGAAAAAGTATTAAAGAACTCAATAGAAAAGCAATAAATTTAATAAAACTTAACGGAACTTGCGTATTTTTTATAAGTAAAAATATTTTTAAAATGCCTTCTGATATTTATAATAAAATTATTATCACGAAGTTGGAACATAATAAAAGTTATTAATTTACGTCCAAAAATGTATTTTAACTTTTTTATGCAAATTCGTAAATATCCCTTCTGTCAGACACACCTACTCAGATATCAGACGCAGCATCTCCATTAGATTACATCTCCGCATTACCCTTCGATTAAAATTGTCCTTGTACGTTGCGCCGTGAGCGATGACCCTTTCCGGGATATGAATGGGCCTCCTCCGTGATTCAGGAATGCTGCGCACCTCGATGCGCCATCTGACGCATTTGACATTTCTGGTTTTACCGCGTCACAAATATATTTTATGCTCGTAATGCAGAATTATTTATCGACGTGGATTCACTTAGGTTGAGTTAATTTGCCCAATGACACTAATATGTATACATGTATAGTATTTTAAATTATGTGCGTACATTTCTGCATTAAAATAAAAAAAACACACCTTATACAGATGTACATATGTATAATTATATTAAATTATGTGCGTACATTTCTGCATTAAAATAAAAAAAACACACCTTATACAGATGTACATATGTATAATTATATTAAATTATGTGCGTACATTTCTGCATTAAAATAAAAACACACATGACACCTTCTCCCCAGCCTGTCCCCTCTTTCTCCCTTTCTTCACTTTCATGTAGCTACCTTTCTGCCTTCCCACTTCCCCCCCCCACCACCTTCTCCCGCTGTCCACTCTGTCTAGGAATTATATTAAATATGGCGTACATTTTCTCTGCTTTCTGCATTAAAATAAAAAAAACACACCTTATACAGATGTACATATGTATAATTATATTAAATTATGTGCGTACATTTCTGCATTAAAATAAAAAAAACACACCTTATACAGATGTACATATGTATAATTATATTAAATTATGTGCGTACATTTCTGCATTAAAATAAAAAAAACACACCTTATACAGATGTACATATGTATAATTATATTAAATTATGTGCGTACATTTCTGCATTAAAATAAAAAAAACACACCTTATACAGATGTACGTATGTATAATTATATTATTTACGTATTATATACCTACTCCCAATTCGAAAAAAACGCACAATCGCATACAACTGTACGTGCAAACACAATACTGAAAATAATAATAACAACTCTTTTAAATTAGACATGGTCACCATTTAATTGCAAAATGTATTTAAAAACGATCACATGCTATACGACAACACTGATACAAAATTTACACACGACTTCAAATAATTAAAATGAGGAACAAAATACACATAGTAATACGACACGAAAATACAATATTGAGCATACAAAATAAGAGAATAAAAAATTTAATAAATTCAAAAAATACAATATTGAGCATATAAAGTAAGAGAATAAAAAATTTAATAAATTCAAAAAATACAATATTGAGCATATAAAGTAAGAGAATAAAAAATTTAATAAATTCAAAAAATACAATATTGAGCATATAAAGTAAGAGAATAAAAAATTTAATAAATTCAAAAAATACAATATTGAGCATATAAAGTAAGAGAATAAAAAATTTAATAAATTCAAAAAATACAATATTGAGCATATAAAATAAGAGAATAAAAAATTTAATAAATTCAAAAAATACAATATTGAGCATATAAAATAAGAGAATAAAAAATTTAATAAATTCAAAAAATACAATATTGAGCATATAAAATAAGAGAATAAAAAATTTAATGAATTCAAAATATACCATTTATGGGCGCATTAACACTAAATAGACTAGTAGAATATACCATTTATGGGCGCATTAACACTAAATAGAATAAATAGACTAGAGGCGCGTTCTCATGCTTGCGTCAAAATAAATACGCTATTGACAGGGATTCCCGAATTTTTTTGATTCGAGGTTTTCACAATTTGGCGTGTTCGTAACATCACGAGTTTTACATTTTATTTATGTAATATTATTAAATTAATAAAAATTCTTTTTCCATTTCATAAAGAATTTCGAAATATATAAAAAACGGAATGTTTTATTGTCCCCGTTTAGTGGGGAACCTTTATTCTTGTTTTACGTACAACATGTGCTATCAAAACAAGACTAACTTGCTAATTACCCGGAAAGAGGCTCGAACCGTCAACCACTGGATCGTTAAGCGAGTGTCATAACCACTAGACCAATAGCTGGTCAATAATGACGAGTTAGTGATAATTTTCTTAACCTCAATTTGTTTTAAAAATCAACGAAGAGAAACAGCAAATTGATTTACTTTATTTTACACGGTAACAAAACTTTCTCGAGATTAATGGAAGCAGATATTGTTTGTTTTATGTTGACCTGTGATACGGATAGCTGTCAATACATATTTATTTTACGATGTATAATAACCAAATTAATATCCCCGATCCGGCTGCACTGCACTATTGTCAAAATAATATTGTTCGATTACCGTTATTATTGGAAAAAAATGACCGGTATCAATACGCGTACGGTAGATTTATTTATTTTACGATACGCACCACCAACCAAATGTCACAATAAAAAATATAGAACTGAATGAACACAATTTGTTAAAATATGACGAAAATAGAAAAAGGTTTTTGTTTAAATGTGTAACACGATACGCCTTTGCTTCTAACAGGTAGTCCCTAGTAAGAAATTACAGAAGTCATAATATTTTATTGATTCCTTTTATTTTTTGTAACAAAGGTGCCACAAATGCGTCAGGTCTCATTTTTATACTTGAAACGTTCCCATTAATCAGTGATGATAAAATATTCCCGCGTATTATTTACAAAGCAGATGGTTTTTGAACTTTTATTATTCATCAACGTGTCATTTAGACACACCGTTCAGAGGATAAATATATAATGTATGTTTTAGATATATGTTTAAAATGAAAATTTTAGATATATGTTTTAGATGAAAACACCTTTAATTTTCAAGTTGCCATTTAAAGCACAGTTTCATACGCAGCGAAATTGGTAATCGCGGTTTCGAGTTCGAATCCCGATTGTGACGAGATATATTTTGTTTTTAATATTCTATTCAGATCAGCTCACCAACATCCAATTATTCGATTATAAATTTTTACCAACATCCAACATCCGATTCTTATTTATAAATTTTTACGTTACTAAGTCGAAATTGTAATAAATGTTTGTCTAACAACGATTTAATTTGTATATATGTGACAACGCGGCGTTAAAAGATCACCAAATCATATATTTTTAATAATATATATACTAAATAAATTACCTTCATTGTTGTTTTTTTATTAATCAATGATTTTTCATAAATAAATTAATGTTAATAAAAAGAAAACACTTTATATAAAATCATCAGGATACAAAATATACTAAAAATTTAAATCAACGAAAACAAATATATGGGTGTTGGATAACTTATTAAGAACTAATGTGAAAACAAATTGAAATCCATTTCAATGTACTATTAACACTTTAATAAATAAATATAAAAATAAATAATTATACTTCATAAATACTACAAAATCATACCTTGCCAATCAACGGCTCAATCGAAATATATGTAAATAAAACTAAGAGTATTTGACCTAAGGAGAATAAAAAATAATAATTAATATACAAAAATTGTTTTTGTATTCAAAACAGTAGAGAAGTTATTTTATTTAATATGCATTCCCAACCAAATGTTTATCAGTCTAGGAAAGTAGCATACATTTTCTAGACATGATGCTTAAAATAATTGTAACTTTTGTATTTAAAACATTTTCTTTTTACTTAATATTTAATTTTATTTTGTTTAGATGTATTAACTATCTTTTGATATATTTATTTTAAGAATATTCTACTACAATAAGCGTACTACATACTAAATCTCTAACACTTCAGTTAGAGATTTAGTATGAACTTACTTTTCCTATATAAATGTTTACTAAGCACAACCTTTAACATGACCTCTTCAACCCTTCAGCCTAATGCGGCCCTGGGAACCCACCCTTACGAGATCTGCTCCCATAAAAAGGAAATCCGCCGTGACTCGTCCGCGCGTCCGTCTTGTTTAATTATTCAGCAGTGCCATCTACCTGTGATTGAGATAAGTAGACTCATTTGATTTTTTTCCAACAGATGGAGGTACTCGCCGTCACATTCTACCTGTGGTCAGACAGGTGTCATTATTAAAGTGTAAGTACACAAAAATAAAGAGAGATGTCTCGTTTCACATTGATATGCATGTAGATATATACCGTTGGTATTTTAAATAAATATCACGTACTGTATCTATTTTAATTGATTACTAAATATTTGTAAAGTATATATCCTACCGCACTAGAACGTACAAAAACTAATTTTCATTTTACGTCTTATTTTGCGAGTTGTATTTTTATGATTCAAATATTTTTACATTACCCTTAAAATAATACGGCAAAAATGGCAATCATTCGAGAATTATCTTTAATTATTTTTTTTACCTCTGTATTTTCTTCTTCTCCTTCTCCATCCTACGTATAGATTTGCTGAAAAAATGCTTTTCTTAACCGCATCAATCGTATAACTGCCATATTCCTACTCTCCGCATCCATCTGCTTCCTGCGATCTTTATCATGCCATCGGGCTAGTAAGCTAGAGGACGACCTGCACCCTTTTCTCTCTCCAGTACGATGCCTCCATTATAGCATTTTTTCCCTCATTACCTTTTTAATTTTGTTGTTTAGTGAACTACATTTTCTACGTTTGTGTTAGTGTCGATATTTCTCTGAGGATAGTCCGTTTCACGGCTCGCTGGGCTCACTTAGGCTTGTGGACTACCTGCCATAAGCTTTCATGTTACGTCACCGTAAAACGAGTCGATTCAAGACTTTTGCTAAGAGGCATTGTGGAGTTGAAGCTTTAAGTACATGCCTATCTGTGACTCATATTAGAATAAACAGGGAAATGCATAACCTTCCCTAATGTTTATGTTTTTAATCAGGTACCTGTAACCCGTCAAAAATTAATTTTACGTGTTTGGTCAGATCGTAAGGAATAAGTGGGCAAAGTTTGTATAAGATCTGTCAAACAGTGTAGATTTGTATATAAAATATATCGTGGGGAGAGTAGAGGGAAATTTCATCCATGTTTTCCGCCGGGTCCTTCTTTAATAAGTAAGCAAAATTTGAGTCAGATTTATCAAATAGTAGAGATTTGTATAGAAAATATATCAAGGTAAGGGGGTGGGGTAAAGAGGAAGGCGGTAAATGTGACCTATGTTAGCGACAGCCGAGTTCCATTCTTTATGCTTGTACTTGCTATACAAAATGAACATCATTCCTAAAAAAAACTTGCCTCCAAACATGTTACAAAAAATTTTGCACTTGAATATTTTTGCATACAGTTTTACATTCATTTTCTATTTTTTTTATCGACAACAATGTTTTTCAGGTGAATTTTGATTATTTATCTTATGAATTTTTCTTACTTGTTATATTATGGATGCATGTTTCGAAGAAGAAGCCAGTACTATTCTACAATAATATAATTTAATTATACAGACTCTAATAAATATATATAATGCAAGGAAAAAGAAATGGATCACTGTCATATTATCAAAATTAATTAACATAATAATTAGAATAACTTTTAACATTTTAAAACGAAAATATCACATGTAAAGAATAATATTGTTAACATACCTACCATTGAAAAATTACTCGAATTTAAATACTTACATAGACAAATACTGTACCTACTTTGGGAAACATCACAAACGCGAAAAAATGTATTCTAAATTATTTAACGATTTTTATAATTTAAGACATGCATGAATTTAAGTAAAAAGTTACGTTTTCCCAGTTTGTGTACCTTATAAGTTTATAAGAAAATATTTCAACCGAGTTTTCGTTATGGAATCTTTGTACGCTTGAGTAGCATCCTACACAATATAAGTATTAATTAGGGACTGCTAGATTTTAATTATATATTCTCTCTATCTGGGGGACGCATGGACTGCGCAGAACACGCACGCTTCACCGTGTAAACCTCGAGGTTTCGCAAGATTCTTAAAATGGCTGCAAGAGCGAAGTGGGTCGTAATATATATTTTGTACTTCTATTCGAATCAGGATCAATTTCCTCGAAGAACATATAGACGTATATGCATTTAGGCTAGTGTGGGCACACACGCACACGCATAAATAACGGTTACACACCCCCGGTCACGTGGGAGCACGCACCCCTAACGGACAGCCCGAGTAGAGATATAAAGTAACTCCTAAGTGGCGGCCGTGGGGTGGGAGGAGGATGGAATGTGCGATGGAGCACCCGTCGTCCGGGAGTCCGGCACTAAATCTTCACGGCTCGACATCTGCTTTAATGGGATGTGTCCTGGTCTTCCAGCCACCCCCTCCCCTCCCGCCCCCTGCCGGCGAGAGCGACAGCTTGTTTTTAAGGCTTAGAGATCTGGGCTAATGCATGGAGCTTGATTTTGGGTTGTGGAATAAAGTCTTCTTTTAGTCCAGCGGTGACATAAATGTGGCATCCTTTCTCCTGGAGAATATCAGTCCCAATCGAATGGCCCGAAAGAGACAAGGAATATATTATTTTCATTAGTACGCTCGTGCAAAATTTGTGGCAAATGACGCTTAAAAGTATGAATGACAGTGTTTCTATATCAACTTCTACGCTTGGGACAAAACTATCATATATAAACACCACCATATACAATTAACTAAAAATTTTAAGATTTTTATTGATGTTGTGTATTTTGCTGAAATATAATGTTTTCCACAATTGTTGATACAATCAAGTTACTTGAAACGTCTCTACAGTGAGCAATTCATTCGCGTATTATCTTTGTTCGAGGAGTGGATGGATGCGTGATCTGTATAATCTGTAAAATCATCGAAATCGACGACAATATATGTTTGACTTCTGCATATTTTGATAATCACCGGTTTTCGATATAAACTCGTAAAAACATCGGGTAAATTCTGAATGCGAAAATATTAAATAAATAATTGTTCTTATGTACATCAAAATGGACTTAAAATTTGATATATTATTTATGTACAGCATTTTCTGTATTTTTATCACTACTGATTAAAATTGGATTAATTTTGAGAATGATTCTGTTTTTAAAGAATATTCTTAGTCTAGCATGCTTTAAACGAGTAATGGACAAAAGCATATTATTTATATTAATCGAGATGGAGTATTATTATTGTCTTATCATCATATTTAAATATTTTTGAACAATTAATTTAAAAAAAAATACTTTGAATAATGTAACGTCTTTTTTTGTAGGGTCACAATCCTAGAATTGGTCTGAACCAAGCATTTGATCTCTCCACTCCTCTCTGTTACCTGCCAGCCTCTTCATTTCTTAGTACGTGCTACAGCGCACATCTCTGATAACCTGGTCTATGTAGTTTGATCTTGGGCGGCCTCTACGGTTATTGCCTTCCCTCGACGATGGTAAAAAGCAGGCCCAGGTGCCTTATGTTAAATATACGTAATCTGTATCTTCGTCAGAAATTCCTTCACACTATTCTAAACAAATACGCTATGAACTTCTGAAATGAGGCTCGAACCCCCGGTCTGTAGATCATTAGGTGAATGTCTTAACTGCTGGACCAACAAACTACTCCTGTGAAGATTAAAATGGAGAATATATTCCATAACGTGTCATTTGCCAGATTCAATTGTTTGTCTTATTTTTATATTAATGTTCATTTCTAAATCATCTTATCAAAGGTCTTTCTTTTTATATGTTAAATGGAAATGATGTTTTTTATTTATTTGACCAATTTCTAAATTTTGCTAAGAAATCCAGAAAAATTACAAAACGTGATCAACTCAGGCCTCATTTTTATAACGTTTTGATGAGTACGATTTCTTAAACACCATCCCGTGTTTTTGCGAGGGCGATTTTATTGCCTAAATTAATTGCGCAGAATTATTTTTTCAAATCGTATAAGGTATAAATCAGCCATATATACCCATCAATGAAAAATACGGAGCCGTATAAATTTTGCGACGCAACATTATGAACATCTCATTCGGGTACCCTTTTCAGTATTTTAAATATGGAAACATTTTTAAAAATGTGAAACACTTGATTTATGCGACGTCCGTGGATTTTTTCAATTGAACCGCTCACCTCTTCCGCGACCGGAGGCTCTGATACGGAGGACGCGGTCACGTGGTCCGCGCCCCGCCTGCAGCCTTCAGATAGTAGCGCCATCTCTTGCGCCGCCCGTGATTTACAGCCGAAAGTTTGACGCAAGTAAGCTTCGGACACGGGTGTACGTTGTGCCTTGGTATTGCACGGAGCTTGAGTTTTCGGGGCAGCGATAAATAACAAAAAATAAAACTACGCGTTTGTGTGCGGACACACAGTTGGGTCGGTTTGATATACAATATATTTTCTATAACTAGGGGGTCATTCATAAAATTGGAAGTGGACATTTCCAGCAAACTTTTTCCCAACTGTCACGTTTGTATTAACGTATAAATCTCCCGCACGGGGCTTACACAAATACGCTTGTAACCGTTTTTTCAATATTTCTATTTAGATATTGCGGCGAATTATTTTTATTATAACGCGAGTATTTGGAAGAAGGTATTAGAATGGAACCTAAATATTTTATGGCTTTATTTATAACAGCATGTAGTGTTACCCAGCGCTGACAAGGAAACAATTGATTTTCCCTGATCGCCTCTAAAATTAAGTAAAATAACAACTTATTCTCAATAAAAATGATAGGCCATCCCATGCAGGAGAATAAAGAAGAAAAATCTGAAACTTCAAATTGCACAAAGTTCTCATACATTAGACGAGAGGATCAAGATCATTGGAACACCGAGTGAAAATGAGCGGATAATGCCAGAATAGATCTTCAAGAGGTAGGCGAGCCCCCAGCAGACTAGACAATTGAATAATTATTAAATTACATTTTTAATTTTATTTTATTTTAATTACAGACACACATACAGAGATATTGATAATACATACGCTTAAAACAAGCAATGATTATGTAATTTTTTCAATTAAGAAATACACAGAAAAATTGTAATCATTTTTAAAAATCGAAATAAAAAATAAAAAACACTCAAAACAGGCAATAAAAAAATATTGAAAATAATGTCGTACGACAAGTACCTGCATATAAAAACAAGCTGCCAGAAAATATAATTCCTCATTTTTTGTAATGTTTGTAGTTTACCCTGAATAAGGAAGAGTGGTTCCGAAACCTATTGGTGTTGCTAAAAATATAGTGGTTTAAACCAAATAAATTTTTGTATTTAATTTAATTAAAAATTAATATCCACTGTATAGAAAAGCTGATGAAGATAGTACCTATATATATTTTTTTTATAAGGATTATGGTTAATAATTCAAATCGTTTATACATTCAATTATTGTAAAAATTGTATTGTCCATTATAGAATGCATATTTATAGATTGTACATAAATGATAAATTTGTAGAGAAGAGTATTATTTTGTTTTAGACCATATGATAAATGTAAATATCTACTTATAATTAAATATAGAATGTAAATTATGCACTAATAATTAAAAATAAAATATAGTAAAAAAACTTAGACTCTAATATTAGTTTATATACAAAAGTAATATTAAGCAAGTGAAGAGTAATACAAAAAAAAATATTTACATGTAAGTTGATTTAAAAATGTGTCATTATTGACTCAATAATTGTAACCGTACCCATTCAGCGATGTGATAAATTGAACAAATTATAAGTGGTATTTCGTTTTATGTTCATTTTAAAAAGTGTATTTCTAATATGTTCCGCGATAATGCGACTAGAATTATCTACGTGCCGATGTGATAAATTAAAAAATTGAAGAGATGAAAGTAAATAAATTTGTAAGATTCTAAAAACGCGGAAACCTCTCGGTGGTTTTACGGCCTTAACACCTGATCGAGTGGGATCCCGCCAGGAAATCACTTCAGCCCCCCGTCCGCCCCTGTCCGCGCCCGGATTAACGGTTTCCTCCCGCTCCATCACGAGCCCTTCTGATATCCATCCACATTCCCTGGCAAGACTTATAGTTTTCAAATGCCAGGAGCATGTACCTTATCGTGCCCATAAACGCACTTCTCCCACTCATAAATTTCCTTCCTCCCGTTTCTGAGCGATACGTTTTTAATCCTCGCCCCGATGCTCAGCTGGAAATCCAAAAGGTTGCCCCGGTGAAACATTTCTGGCAAAACTTCCTTTATTTCTTCGTGGACTTATTTTTAAAATACTTTGACAAAGCATCTTATTGGACGCCTTTTTACAGGTTAATTATAACAAACAAACTTGGAACAAAATAATTCAAATTATAGAAAATATAATAATAATAATAAAAAATGATAAGAATGAGGGCAAGAAATATTTATAAATAATCAATATAGATAATATTCAATTAAAAATTATCTCGTACCTACTTGCTACCGAATATCAATCAAAACAAATCGGATGAATCACCTAGAAAAACATGCCGAAAAAAAATTTCTATCGAAAAAATATTTCCTTTCTACTGGAAACTCACTGGAATTCGGAACAATCTCTTGTCAGAATAATACGTTACCATTACACCGTATTAGCCTTTAATTTCACGATGAATTCAGAGGAATGCAAGAAATCAACGTACGAAAATGCTTAAGTAATTTAGATTGGAGCAAAAGCGCCACTTCTCATATGATGAGAGTACAGAGCAACATGTTTGAATGTCATTTTCTGCCAAAGAGTGTCAATTTTACAAATCATAACTCATTTTGAAAGAATGTTTGTGAATTTTATAAACATATTACCAAAATCTCCTCTCTAACACTAAAATCAGTTATAAACGTTTATCTACAATTCGTTTACCTACATTTTTTTTATCTACAATTCGCCAATTATATAGTGGCACTTTTGTTTCTAATCCCCTAAATTTTATAAACCCAATCTTAAAAAAAATTAACCCCCAAAGCGTCTTACTGTATGCTTGTTTACAGGCTCATTACTTCAAATCAACTTTTAATCCAATAATTTAAACAACACTACGAGTGTCATTATAATATTTCAATGTAATAAAAGCAAACACCTTCAAAAATTTAAAGGTAAAAATTATAGGTTAAAATAATAACATAAAATATTTAAATTGACGAAAATAATGAAGAAATATCTCGTATTTGTAATCGAATAGTTTTCAAAATAAATTAAATGAATCTGGAACACGCGTTACTATTATATAAGTTTAATAATTTAATTTTACGATGAATCTTAGGTGTAACGTTTATCATCAATAATAATAATATCCTAGGAGTTTATGTATAAATTCTTCATATAATGAAATTATTATTATTATTATTATTATTATTGATAATGGGCAGGCAGCTTAAGCTGATAGGCCCATATCACTGTCTCTCATTTGAATATCCAGCCTATTCTTAAATTGGTTGACACTGGCTGCAGACACAACATCCTCGGACAAACTGTTCCACATATTGACCACTCTATTGCTTAATGCATGCTTTCTTGGGTTACACGAGAACCGAGACTTGTTCAACTTCAGGTGATGTCCTCGAAGGCCCACATTAGTGTTAAATGCAAACATATCTGTCATATTAGGAATATTGTAGTAGCCCGATAGAATCTTGAATGTCTCGATGAGGTCACCTCTTGCTCGTCGCTCCTGAAGAGTGGGCAGTTTCAATACTCTCAGCCTTTCCGCATATTCCAGATTTTTAAGACCCAAGGGCAATTTTGAGGCTCGTCTCTGAACATTTTCCAGTAAAACTATATGATTAACAAGATTCGATAGAGTTCGATGTAAATGCTGATGGTCACCAATGTGAGGTGAGGTGAGGAGGATGCTGATCCTACGGACGGAACCTTCTGGTGTTCCCTGTATATGTATATAGTAGGGGTGTAGAAAAGCACAACTAGATACTCACGGTGATATATTCTGGTTAATTTTGAATGACTAGATATTAACAGAGAGCAATTACAATATAAATATTACAAGCTATTCTAAAACTAAATGCATGTAAACGATTCCACGGTCAAAGAAGGAATTATAGAGTGGGGAAACGGCGCTTGTTTGCTTGTCTGATATCTCGGTAAGGCCTCCGAGTGGTCGCGCTATACAATGTTGCTTTAGAGTACGCTCACATGATAGGCCCCCGATCACCATGGTATAATGGTACAATGAGTGGCTTGTTGGTCTAGTGGTTAGGACTCACGCCTCCTGATCCAAAGGTCGCAGGCTCGAATCTCACTCCAGACCAGCAAGTTAGTCCTATATTCATAGCACATGCGCTTAGCTTAGTTTGAAAATATTAAGAATATTGATGTGACACGTATTCCGTGTTCACTATTTAAAAAAAAAAAGGTCATTAATATATGAATACTAACCGTACACCCGTTTTAAATCACGGAACATGAAATGGTTCGTATCTATCTTTGCTAATTGAAAGCGGTAGCAACATGCGTTAAGCAGCCGGTTCGGGTTTGCTGGCCCGGGGTTCATCTCCGGCCGTTAATTTTTTTTTATAGCCGTGAATTCAAACGAAACAACGGGCGTTACATGAAGTTATGGAAAGACAGACAGACGGACAGACAAAAAAATTTTATGTTTGATTATCAATATTCAATTTGACAAAGGATTTGACTGGATATTTTAACGGGCATTAAACAGCAATTGGATAGTTGACCAAAATGCGTAAATAATAATAATATTATTTTACCTAACGACGTCTTGAGTTTATTTTTTTATATATCACCCCGGTGAAAAAGAATGAATGAATTTAGGAAAGCCACCTCAATATAAAGATTAACAGATCTTAATAATTAGGTGAAATCCTAAATTCTTCTATTACACTAAAACAAATTGATTGTGTCTTGACACAATACCACGCCTTTTGAGTTAACATTTAATAAATCGGGATACATGTGGCGGAATACGTTAGAGTTCTTAGGTACCATTTGCCGAGAACTTTTAACCTTATTACTTCTAACTTATTATTTCTAAAATGTCAGTCGAATATTAAGAAGCACATACAAGTGGAAACATTTGTCTTAATATCAGCCTCAATTATTATAGATAAACTCTCACCACTGAATCATTTATATAAACCTTGTTTGTTGCAGTTAACAGCAAACCAGCTAAACCAATCAATACGTTTCGATCTTTAGCGCCACTTTCAAGACACACATTTCTAGTGTGCACGTTTTGGGGTAGGGGAGAAATTTCGGAGGCTCTTTTTAGAGTACTGTTACTTTTTGAAACGTGTATACAAAATTTGATCCAGGTAGGAGAATTGGGTGATGTCTGTGGAGGTAGGAAAGGACGATGACTATATTTTTATTATGGTCCTAGAGTGCTACTCAGCAAAATTTATAAGTATAAATGGCCTTGAAAATAGGAGGGTATGCCTTTGTTTTATGGAAGGTTCTAAAGGAAGATTTGGTTTTGATTGCTCAAGGGGATTGTATAAAGAACAAACATTCGTTCCGAAACTGGACAAAATGTACTATTTATTAGTTTTACTTTACTCAACATATTTACGTATTTTATTATTTCTTCAATAACCTAAAATAACCTTTTATTAATATTATTTATATTAATAAAAAGAAAAAAGTTTGTATGAATGATCATGAAACCACTATTTATTTAAAAATCAACAAGTTTCGGGGCCAATGGTCCTTTCATCAGGATACAACATATTATACTAAAAATTAAAATTAGAAGTATAGACATTAACAAATTTGATAGGTAACTATTTGCGAAAAGGATTTATAATACTAAATAATAAAAACGGCTATTCATAATATTTAGAAGCTAGCCTGTTAAGATTTTCAACAATGGTCGAGCTTGTATGCGAATATGTACGAATATGAATGAGGTGAGAGTTGTATGTCAGGACAGAAGAGTGTGGCATCGTATCCTCTCTGTCTACCCCCACGGAGAAACAGCGTGATGTTAGAAACAGCGTGATGCGTGAAATGAGTAAGTAATTCAGATATTAACAGTTATTCTAATTTCTAAATTTTCTAATTTATCTAACCGTAATCCTATGTTATGTGCATGTAAAATTTCTAAACTCTTGTTAATATCAAAAGAATAGTTTGTTCCCAAAAGCTGATTAGAAATTTAGGAATCGTTATTGCTATATCTTAAATATCTTAATTGCTCCTTAATTTTAATACCAAAATTTCTACAAGTTTGATCCATATGAAAATGATCATTGCAAATTAATTTATAAATCCCCGACATTGTTAAATTACCGTCCTTATTCTTGTTAATTAATATAAATAATTCATTCATTTATTATTAGTATAGAGAGTTGTTTGTTTAGAATCTGAATAATTATTATTTAGAAATAGTAACATTTAGAAACAATGTTGGTGGGTAAAAAAAAGACCTAAAAAGATTTTTCTTATACTTTTTATTTCATATCATCTATTAATTTAGTATTATAACCATAATTAATTGCAATTTTTAATTGTATTTAATGTTGAACTTATTTACAGATAAGGGAACATTAACTGATCTATTGTGATGATTGAGATAGATATACATTTAATAAATTCAGAAAATCTTAAAATAATATAATAATATTCGAAAAACCAGGTACGGACATCAAAAATATATTAATAGTTTAAAAAGTAAAATCATAATATATTTCTTCTCGAGATTTTACGTATTGCAAGAGACTGACAAATATCGTATATTCAGCTATACAAATATTATTCCTTAGATATTTATTATTGTCGTTCATAATTGAGCTCCAGTAGAATATTTCAAGATGTTTCTTTGATTTATTGTACTGTGAACTTGAGAATACTCTAAATAAATAAATAAATAAAAATTAGAGTCGTGGGGGATTTTTAAGTGTGTTTATTTAAATTCTGCATATTTAGATTTTTGCATTACACTTCAACATTTCATGAAACGGAGCGCTGACGTGTTTCGTCAGTATTAAATATCTTATTTTTATGGTTGAAATTTGACTTGATGCAAAAAGTAACAATGTAGAATGAGGCTTCCGTTCCCCTCGCGCATTGCCTCATAAAACTTACACACCTTTGTAACAGACTTCAAGTTTTTGTAATAAATCAACCTCTGATTTGAATGTGTACAATAATTGAATACATTTTGCCAAAGTCCTAGCGATTACCATAAGTGTATGTATTAATCGGTTCAGTTACACACTGAATTAGCATAAAAATGCTGTTCGGCTAGAAACGTCTCCCAGCTGATCCATTTATTGTGATCCCCGCACTCGAAGGCGAGAGAATCCGTCAAGAACGTGTAATTAAAGTATCTTTATATATTGGCGAAATGCACGGTACCCCAAATGTAGCTCTGAAATCTTTATCTCGAGTTTTCCCACAGCGCCGAACAACAATAAATCTTTTTGATTAAATCAAGAAACAGAAAGGAAGACACATAAATTTAGTATAATAATAAAACAGTACATCTATACCCTTCTGTTCCGTTCAACCCTGACTGTTTTTTATTTTTATTTTTGTAGGTTGGCACTCCGGGGCGAACATAAATTTATTAGGCTTAAACCCCTAATCCAGTTCAACACATCCCTTGCCATAAATTTTGCGGTCATACTTCGTAAATCAATCATAAAACAAAGAGGCCGCTTTTGATTGGTCTGACCTCTGGTTTTATACAATCGTGGGGAATTTGAGATACACTTGCATTAAAATACTCTACTGAAATTGTTTTTTGCATTTACATACTAAAATGTATGAATAAATATATAAATAGCGAGTTGCTTTCGTCGACAATAATGTACATGATGTGGCAGAGTTAGTCTATAATCCTTACAGGTAGATTCTAGCTCTTATTATAAATCGAAAATGTTGACGCAAACATGACCTAATATCAACAGTTATGGAGATATGCGATTTTGATTTTTTTTTTTTCAAATTACTGACTTCTTTTGTTTAAAACGTTGGACTATCATTACAATAACTAATATTGATTATGAAAAATTCATTCGCATCAATACAAGTCAAATAAAATGATTTAAACCTCGCGAAAAAATCTTTATTTAAATTTCTGCAAGGTTTTTATCACTTTTTAAACTTATACTGTAGACTGGCTCTGTTACACCCTGTTTATTATGAACGACGGAAATAACTTACTATTTATATATTTATTAATTAATCTAAAGTTTTAATGCAAGTTTACCTCAAATCCACGATTGTATAAAACCAATGATCAGACCAATCAAAAGCGGCCACTTTGTTTTATGATTGATTATATCATGGTGGCGCGAACACTCTAGACTCATATAGTCTAGGCAGGAATCCATCCCTAAAGTATTGTGGACTAGCTTTGTTACACCTGTATAAGTAGTAAGTTATTTAGTCAAAGGTAATGGTGTTCGAGAGTGACGAAATAGTAACTAAGTGTGACGTAATTGTAAACAATAAATTAATAAACCCTTGGAACAAGTGAACGAGTTTGTGTATTTGTGAGAGAAAGGTGACTACGGTAAATAAGGTAAAAGGTGCCCTAAAGGTCAATAGGAATCTATCACAGGAAACAATGGAGTTTTGATGCTAAAATCTGAATGAGCGAAAAATACTAACAAAACAACAGTTAAAGTTCAGTTACCAAATATCATTAATACAATCACGTACAAATCTCAAATAATAATCATTTAGTAATCGATTAAAATAACGCTATCGACCATCACTACAATGAATTATTGAATATATTATTTCAATGCAGGCAAGATTCCAACCCAAAATTACATATAGTCATCGTTGTTTTTTTAAATTAATAAAGAATTTAATTTCACTTCAAATAGTATAAAGTTATACATTCTAAAAAATTAAAAAGAACTGATGTATCGCTGTTCTACTTTATCAGACAATGTTATATGTAGAACAACAGAATAAACAATATATATTAGAGCTTGTTTTGTGAAACAAAATTAACTGCATATTTAATAAAATTAACGTATTTATACAAAGCATTCAAAAACCCGATACTCTTTTTAACAGAGAGAGTTTTTGTAATCCCCATTTTGTGCAGAGCCTGTTGGCTAGCCGTGCTCAAGAATGTGGTTCGAAATCCAAAGACGTATATCACCGCATGTCATTCTGCCCTCAGTCCAGCCGTATTCTGATTACAATAATGCAATAAGTTATAATTTCCATTTCCTATAAATAACGGCCGGACCCTTCGTGGCACGTTCTGCCTTACCTACCCCTCGGAGCGTGTCCGAGAAGGCTTATGTTTCTGTTTATCATCGCACTGAATATTCAAAAACAGAAATATTTTAGACAAAATGTAATTAATCGTGTTTTAAGACCTTAAAATATCAATCGAAAATAGTTATATGTTAATAATTTTATTTACACGTGGACATATCAAATATTTTTGTATAATTGCAGTTATTGTTGAATATTTTAAAAATGTAAATATTGTAAAGAAAAATACTTTCAATAAGTAGACACAGATTTTTTTTTATGTATCAAAAACCCATTCATCAGCTTTTGTAAGTGTCAAAGTTTCCGACGTGAAAACGCATTTTATTAGTGTCCACCAGAGTATAACATTGTACTAAGATGAACTAACTAGCACCTTATTTAGGAGAGGGAATTGGGTCACTCCCCTTGCCTGTATCTAAGATACATTTATACTGCGCTTAATATTATTATTATTATTAAGTATTTATTCTTGCGTAATTAAATCTCCTAGTACAGAAAACGTGTTTTTTAAAATAGACTTTTCATAGTTTTATTTAAATTTTTCGTTCTAAACCGAGTCTCTTCATGTAAAAATACATTTTTGTAATAAAGCGTAACTTACTGACATTATACTTTTTAATATTATTTAGTTGGATCTTTTTTGATTAATAAAAAGTATAATTAATTAATAAAAAGCTTTTGGTAATTTTTTAAAACTTGTCTACCGTATTGGAACCAGACGTGGCATCAGGTCATATACCAAGAAATGTACGTTATTTCGTGTACCTACATATATTTTAGCTATCGGTGGTGTCTATGCAATTCGTGAATAATACAACAGACAAGTTCAAATTTTATAAAAAGTTTACACGGAATGAAACACGAAAAGTCTCTAAAATTTAGTATAAAATTTCAATAGGTACCTTGTACACAGGTTGAGATTTTTATTTGGAAATAAATTTGTAATATCACCATAATAATAATATATATCAATAATATCGGTTGAGATCGAGTTAGGTAGACCCGCACGCATGGCGTTACTCCATTGCGCACAATCATCACTTAAAACCGTAGATATTAATAACTCTTTATTTTGAAAAGCTGTACGTGCAGAAAGTATAAGAAACATTGATCCCATACGGACAAATATTTTCCAACGGGCGAACGCAACGTCAACGGTCAATAGACTGACATTTTTCGTACTACGAGACATGCTGTATACACGGCGGACTATAAAATCCGAGAGTTCTCCAAAGAATCTCATCTCGAACCGAAAATCTCATGTAAATCTTATCCGCGAATGCGGGTCATTAAATAAAATACCGAGTTGATTGTACAAAATTTTAATTTCTATAAATATTTTATTTCAAGTAATCGTCGTATGGAAAATGTGAATCATAATTCATTGTCGGTTACGTAAATGTAATGAATAAAGGCTGCTGAGGAATATCTTTATCGCGGCAGCGCTGAGGTAAAAATTCATAATTTCACAAATTAATTAATATACTTATCAATATGACATAATTATCATTAGTTACATTGGGATACTCGTACTATATATGTAGGTATTTGTATTTTCTCCGAACCTATCTTTTATACAATATTTCTAAATTTGAAGTTATACTATTTCATAGTATAATTTGACAATAATTGTAGGAATACTGTGGTGACACGTGTTACATATAGGTAGCTAAGTATATAAAAATCACAATTCAAGCATACTTGTTAATACTTCAACATTTTTTTGCGAATATATTCCCACATTATTTCATGAAAAGTTCAGATTTCAGCCTACTTATAATATATATCATCTTATACGTATATATATCTAATATATTATTTATATCATATATATATATAATTATATTCGATAATAATGCGCTGAGGTAAAAATTCATAATTTCACAAATTACTACACTCAAATTTGATTATCACAGCTTTGTTCAGATCTTTAAACGATTCCAGGTGTGATCGATTTTATCCAAAACGAGTCACACGAAATCTAAATAGAAGCATTGCCTAACGCCACATTCGACACCATATCAATCAAACTAGTGTACCATAATTTATTAGGTGCTGAGGCCGTCAATCTAGCATTTACAATCCAAGTGATCAAGGGTAAACATTACAAATTTTTTTCTTAAAAAATTTACAAAGCATTCTTTAAATGATATATCAATATATTAATTTTTTTATCTTTTTATACTATACACACGTAAGTTAGGGTTGTTTTATCACTACCATAATTTCAAGAGTTCCTTTTATTAATTAAATCTGATGGTGAGAGATGTGACGAACTCCTCACAAAGATGTAGTAGCAACAAAAAATTATTTAATTTTATAATATGAAGACGAAGCTAAAGATCTGTTGTCAGATCTGCCGAACGTAAGACTTTTGTATCTATGAGATTTGAAATCTAATTTTGATTATTATAAATATGTTTTTACAAACTCCAATTACTCTCATCTCTTTAAGCCACCGACCGCACCGCATAGACTGCGAGATGAAAAAGTCCGGGACCTGACCATAAAAAAAGACAATGGTACGACCAGTTATGTCAGGTATTAGAAGCGAAAAACTAGCGTGACGGTATATAGTTGGTAAGTGTACCTACATATTTGGATTTTTACAGCTACAAATATTATATGTACCCCTTAGGCCTTCTTTTCTAGCAGCTGCTCATTGTTGTTAAAAAATTGTCATTAATATTATGATTTCATTTGAGATTTTTCGTGGCATCAGAAAAGTTTGTTGTATTCCTATTCCAATGAAGAATTTTCCATGCAACGTGTCACTGATTAGTACTAACTCCACGAATGGTAGAAAGATAGGAACGCGTCCCCAGTTTCCAGATCCGGTTGATATCAGTATCAAGAAGACGATTCGCTTTTCTAGATCACTCAAGACTGTTCGTAAGAGGAATGGAGTTGGATACATAATTTTCATTCGCCCTTTGGCGCGAGTGACACCGATTCTCCCTAAAATTACGGTAAGTATGTCTGTTTAGCGAACAAAAAAAAATGAAACGTCTAAAAGGGCTCCCCACGATAAATACACCATATTTTCTATTTGTTTTCTCAATATTTATATAAATATTTAGCAGTGACTACATACAGGTACTAGCGACATCTGTGAACTGAGCCTTTAACTATTTGTAAATTTCTTGGGTGTTCGATTTCAGTGGGTGTTTTCATTATTGATTAATAGTATTTTTCGCTTACTTATCGTAAAGCAAGAATACTGAATACTAATGGTTAAATTCTTACTATTCGTGGTGTGGCGATTTTCACCTGGGGCTAGATACAATAATATAGTTCTTGTAAGAGATTATCCAATGCCATCGTTTGATTAATGCACAAAATAGATATTGATTTATCTTTTCTGTCAATATTTTATAGGTGATTTTTTCAACTTATTGATAAATAATATATGAACATATTTTTCTACGTATGCGTAGATGAAATATTTTTTATTAAATGCTTCCACAATTTTATTTATTAAAATATTCGTATTTAGAGGTTGTAAAAGAAAACAACAATAATTATTTCATCTTTGCCTTAAAAAAGTACTGAAATAAACATTTAATAGAAAATACATTTTACTTAATATCCACAAAATTATTCATATCCTTTATATTTTATTAAAACTGTAAAATATATCAAAAATAGTTAAGAAATACAAAAAAATGTAGATACTTGTTTGGTTCAGAGTTAAAAGTCTTTTGCCTAGTAACTAAATAGTCAGTAATTCGAATCTCTTCACGTGAAACTTACGTGAAACACGTGAAATTACAAAGTTTTATTTTTCGTGTCACATACGCTAAAAGAATAGTGTTAACGATACACCGCGTACTTATGTTTTATTTTTTTTTCATTTTACCGAATTGGATTATTTTTTCGACATATGACATTTTTGGTTTACACTTGGTACATAGTGGTTAACTATAAACCCGTTAGAAATTGTAAAGGTTTGCGATATTATTAATAATTTATTTAAACAAATTAATAATAATCACCATCTCAGACAGTGACAAATGAGCATCCGCTTCTCTAGCCCGAGGATCCAAGCTGGGTCCGTTGCAGCATTAAAGTTCTGCGGAGGAATTTATCATTATTATCATTTATGCAGCATGATTCCTAATCATGATTCTTCCTCGCAATGATCATATTTGTTGTGATCATAAATAAACAGCACAAGACAATGTTCCATTGTTCTTCATAGCTCTTTCCAAAGTATACACTAAAATAGCCAATTTCATTGTTGAATAGCGTTTTCAAGATTTGTATTGTAACTTTTATTTCTGACCAGCGTATTCGAAATAAGCGTCTTCCAAAATACAAAACATTATTTTCTTTACAATAGATACAAAGCTGGATTCTGCATACTTTCATAATTTTTTTTTCTTAATATACATGTGATTTCTTATTATTCAAGTATTACAATTTATAAATTATACAGGATTGCAGTCGGATAAATTAGAAATTTTGGAATTAGAAAAAGCGTTAATATTAATTTGTTGTATTCTTTATCTTTTAAATTTGTTTTCATTTTACTAATTAATTATTTATTAATTTATTCATTGTATTTGCTTCAATTTTTATTTTTTATTTATTAGTATGTATCCTGATAATGGAACCATTGAAATAAGTGGTGAAAACAAGATATTTTTTTATTAATTATATTACAATTTTATTTATTGTGAGTGTACTGGAGTATTAAGTGAAATATGTAATTATTATGCTATTAACTAAAAAATCTGACGTTAAAAAACAATAACTTAATAAAGTAATCTTTAAATAAACTACGTTCTTTACATAACGATTTAGATTTTTTATGTAAACAACGTTGTATTTATTTTATTTAAAAAAATTAGGTTTGACCCACCAGTAGATATTCAAAAATACTAGTGTTTGATTGATCAAGGCAGGATAAAATAAAGAACCATAATTTTTACTTTACTTTACTTAGCAATAGTCATATTTAAATCATATAAACTAAAAAATTGTAATCGATCTCTCTCCAAACTTGAGATGTGTATCTTTTGGACAGGCATGTGCCGTCAATACATTGAAATGTGAGTTATATGAAATTAAATACATATCTGAAAGAATATTCTGATGTATGTAAACAGAATGATAATATATGTGATATTACTCGATACTAATAGGTATTACTAGACATTTTATTTAGATTTATTTCGTAGACATTCTTCTAGTTAAGTTATAGCTTATTTCAAAGTTCTGACTGCACCTCTGTTTGTGATGAGAAACAAGGATTATTGAATGATATGAAATATAATGGTAAGGACAATTTGAGTTATGTACATTCATTAAAAATAATTTATTCTAGCGTAATCGGGTTATGTACCTATGCAAGACTCATCATATATTTGCTTTTTAACATATACATTAATGATATCGGTAATTGCTTTCTTTCTTTCACAAACTTTATTATACGCTGATGACATGTAGATCTTTGTTCCTGTTAAGTGTGTCGATTTTTGCCTCAAAATTCAGGAAGATCTAAATCGTCTTCAAGTCTATTGCAGTCTTCATAACCTTCAGATTAACATAAAGAAATGCTTTGCACTTAGTTTCACCAGAAATAAAAAAAATGTATCACTTAAATACTCTTTTAATGGGCTCCCTCTGAGCACCAAATCGGAAGCAAAAGATCTCGGTGTAACTTTTGATTGCAAACTCTTACTAGACAAGCATATTGATATTATGGTCGCCAAATCCTCTCGAATGCTAGGCTTCGTTCTTCACGCGTGTAAACAGTTCCAAGGGATAAATACTATGAAGATCCTTTACTTTTCCTTTGTTAGGAGTATCCTTGAGAACGCGTCTCAGGTCTGGAACCCCAGATATCAAGTTCATATAAACAGAATCGAAAGTGTTCAGAACAGATTCATAAAATATCTCGACTTTCGTTCCCATCGTTCTCACATTAGTAATGTAGATTCCACGACCTTCTTTAACATTACACCCCTGGTCAATCGCAGAAATACCGCGGGTGTTATATTTCTTCATAAACTAGCCACCTCTAAGATTGACTGCCCAGCATTGCTGCAGCGCATCTCCCTGAGAGTACCTGGAAGATCCACTAGATCGGTCGAGACCTTGAGCCTTTCACACTGTAATACCAACTCCCGACAAAACTCTTTTATATATCGCTCGTTTAATTTGTTCAACACTAAATTCAGCGACTTGGATCTCTTCGATTCGTCAATCTATGAATTTAAAACTCTTGGATATTCACCTCAGTCATAAAACTTTTTTTTTCTCTTTTTTAATCCATCTTCTTTCTTTTGTCCAGACTTCATATTTATATTCAATTTTAATCTTGTATTTTTCTTTAATTCATCTTTTTTCTTCTGTTCGGACCTCGTATATGTATATGCAGATGTATTTATCAGATATCTTTATGCTATATACCTTTTGCACATCTTTATCTTCTTATCTCTTCCCCTTTCTACTAAGTAGATCTGTCCTTTCCTATCCAATTCTGATTCCCCTTTTACCTTTAATTCTTTGACTTTCATAGTTTGTTCGTAACTAAAATTTCACTTTTTTTTGTATAACTGAAATTATTGTTGCTATATGTTAATATATAATGTGTTAACTCTATGGAAACTTATAAGATGGTCTCTATACTTGTAATAATCATGTGTAATCTGATTTTTATATGTACTGTTAGTTTCCCACGAATAAATAAAATAAAATAAAATAAATATATAATTAATCACACCTCAAATAAAATAAAATTACAATGACAATAAAAACATTTACTTATCTTATTTACATATTGATAAGTATATTATCATTTAATTAATATACTTATCAATATGACATAATTATCATTAGTTACATTGGGATATTCGTACTATATATGTAGGTATTTGTATTTTCTCCGAACCTATGTTTTATACAATATTTCTAAATTTGAAGTTATACTATTTCATAGTATAATTTGACAATAATTGTAGGAATACTGTGGTGACACGTGTTACATATAGGTACCTAAGTATATAAAAATCACAATTCAAGCATACTTGTTAATACTTCAACATTTTTTTGCGAATATATTCCCACATTATTTCATGAAAAGTTCAGAATTCAGCCTAATTATATATATATATATATATATATATTATAATCAATATAAGGTATTGGTATATTATATATATATATATATATATCTATAAATAGTATAAATATAAAATAAAATATATATATATATATAAAATCAAATATCTTAGGTACTGATAGAGGTAGGTGGCTTATATGTGTGGAAGGGGGTAGCCAGGGGTGGGGCTTGATTTAATGGAAAGAAAGAGAGGAAGGGTGAGGAGTTCGAAACTAGCAGTGTATGCTTAAATTCAAAAGTAGTCCAATACAAGTGTTTTATTTATATATAAATCAATCATGTCATTTCACAAAATTAATTTCAAATCAATAAATAAAATACGTACCTATAAAAAACAATTTTTACAAAAATTTGTTTTAAATTCTTAACAATTTTATCATTTAATGACGATGTATTTATTGAAAAAATAAATTCAAAAAATTCTTATAAAAGTAAAAAAAAATACCATTTCACCGAGAATTTAATTGCTACAGTGACCATGGGTAACATGGCGTCTGCGCCAGGAAAAGATAGGGCGTTTGGAATGATTCGTTGCAGAACTCTCGAACCGCTTTGTACTGCGGAACCCCTCCCGCGCCCGTCAAAGAGGAATAAGCTGTTATTCTTGCATCTCTAACACCCGCGAGATAATTCAGAGACAACTCAGGTAAAGAAACCACACACGTACACAGAAACGTATTCAGAACCAACGAATAAACGCCACCCCGCTGCGTGGTGGCACAATTTATTTAAAAACTGCTCGCAAAGTTCATCCGTAACATTCCAACTAACAAAACGCTCTCATCAACCGATCGGAATATGCGCCGGCTCGCTCGTTTTGTTTTATCGCCGCAGATATCTGCCGATGCACGATACGGAAGGTACATTCCGATCGGCCGCCGCGCGCGCGGGCCGCGGTGCCGCGCGATGGGACTGCGCGCCCGGCGGAGCCTGCACGGGGGTGTGTGAACGCGGTGATTGCTTGCACAAATCAAAGAGCACGTTATTATGAGATCATTTTATTTATTAACCTTTGTTACACAATCCAATGGCGGTGATTGCGAAAATAATTAAGAATTTAATTTGAGAGTCAAATAATTATGATGAATGTATTGTATATACCTAGGTAGGTTCTGACAAAAAAATATACGTTATTTAGGGTGTCTCATAGCTAATAGCAAAACTTTACAGGTGGATTCCTGTTTTGATAATGAGTCGAAAATGCTTAAGCAACCATGACCTAATTAATATCACTACATAGTTATGGAGATATACAATATCTTTTTTTTTTCAAAGTTTCTGACTTATTTTTACAAAAGGTTGAAATATCATAACAGTAACTTATATCGACTATAAAAAAATTCATTCGCTTCAATACAACTCAAATAAAATGATTAAAACCTTGTAAAATAGTCTATTTTCAATTCATAATATGAAAGTTACTATACTGATAGTTCAACTTTTTGCAAATAATAAGTCAGAAATATTGAGAAAAAAAAATGCAAACCTTGATATCGCGTATCTCCATAACTATTGATATTAATTAGGTCATGGTAGCTTGAATATTTTTTGACTCATAATAAAGGCAAGAATTCACCTGTAAAGTTTTTGCTACTTTGCTGTACATAAATATGATAAAAAATCTTATGTTACCATAATAATAGAATTTATTATACTATTTTGGTCAACAGTCCAAGGAATTCATATATTATATTATTTTTAAATATGAATAAATTTATTTATAAATCTTTTTTAAATTAAAAGACGTATATTTTCGAAACAGTTCTAAAGGTTACCTTATACAATTTTATATAACGCCTGATAACTGGCATTGAAGCATCCCACGTCATGGAAAAAATCCACGATTTTACAAGTAATAAAGTTTACTCTTTCCTTCACAATGATTTCATCGTAACTAGTCAGAATTAAGTGTCCTCAAATATATACATCCGATATGACAGGTAAAATGAAAGAGTGATTCATATATTCACAGATATTTTTAGACATTACCTCGGTTTATGTATCTAAAAAAAATAATCTATTTATTTTATTTATTTATTTAAAAATCCTTGTTTACAAATAAGATACTTAATACTAATTTAACAATAAAACATAAGATAATTTACACATTTTTTTGTTTTGTTTAATTTGTGGATTATGCCACTCTACTAGGCTACGCCTGTCCCAGAGTGGCGTTATAGCACACAATTATAATATTTTTTCGAGTTCGTCAGTAGTATTTATTTTCATAAGGTAGTTATTATGTATCTATAGAGTATCAAGTGGAATGTTAGTGAAAGTTGAGTTAGTCATAAGTCCAAGTGTAAATATGTGTAGAATAATTGTTTAATGTAAAAAGGGTTAAAGTTTTGTTTAAGATTATTTTTTTATTTTCCTTAATTAATTAATTAATTTATATAGGTATATATTTTTATTTAAAGACATTATTACGCAATTACAGTAAGTAAATTTTCAGTTGCTGTTCTACCTTTGGAGGTAAGCCAGTTGTTTGCTAAAGCTTTTATTTTATTAATTGAGTATATTCTGATTTCCGGGAAGTCTGTTTTAAATATGTTAAATATTTTAGGCCCTATGTATGAGTAATTTTTCTGTCCATGTGTTGTCTTAGTTTTTGGTATTTCGTCAAGGTTTCGTAATGCTTGTCTAGTATTATGTGAATGCGAGTTACTGGTTGCTGTTAGGTGGTTTGTGTTTTTAATGTAGAAGATGAGGGTAGACTTAACGAACAGCTGTCTAACGTCCAGTACATTAAATTCTCTGAATAGTCTGTCTGATTGGTATGTGAATGGTTTCTTATTGTAATAATTATTTGTAATCCTTGTTATATAATTAAGTGAGAATTCGAACTTGATATTAAATCACTTCAATAACAGCCCCCTACATAATAACATCTGCACAATTAACATACCGAAAAATTACCCTTAATTAATACGCGTAATATGTATTTTATACATCTGTTATTATAGCCTTCAAATGCGTCATTATTCATTTATTCACAGACAAAGGGAAATAAAAGCATTAAAAAAAGTCATTCCTTCGTGAAACGATCGAAATTTAGATCGATATATCATTTTGGAAAGGTCGAGCATAACCTCAAAGGCTTGTTGCTGGAAGAAAATCCGACATATTTATATCTCTCGTTAATTTTTTCTCGTTTTTAATTGTTCCAGATGAAATATAGAGATGCGCTTGATAGATAGGTGCGGTACGGGAGTGGGCGGGAGATTTAATATTACACCGAAGCGTTCTTGTAATAATTCCGAATCCATCCGGAGGTAGTAATTAATCTGGAATAACTTAAGGTAGGTACCTACCCCTCCTGATGGTTGCGAGTGCGGGGGGCTGATGGAATGTGCCGGGGTACCGAGGAGCTGAGCGGCGATGACTCCAAGATTGTTTGCGTTCGATCTGCCAGAATCCAAGACATTGGAATCTAGCCAAAATTGAACATTGCGATAATAAATAATATATTTGCATCTACGCTCGTCTAAATGCAATTATAAAGTAATATTGTTTTCTGATTTATTTGTAACGTTTCCAAAATATACTAAGATAATTAACATACTTATAATAATACTTTTTCAAAAATAAATAAAGATATTTTGATGAAATAATTAAGTTTGTTTTTAAATGTATAAAACAAATTCTTTATAAATTTAACTAATAAAAATAAATAATTATTTCTAATTAATTAAAATAAATTAACTAAAATTTTAAAAAATAAGCAGAAAAAACTTGTTAGTAATAAAAATAAATTTTAGAAGTTGAAACAAATCTCCAAAAGATATTGAATTACTATTTTTTCGTAAAAAATGATTAAAATGGGAAAATGCACATTAAAGTAGGTACTTACGGGTACATAATTAATAACTCGCTAATAAAAGAAAGAGTATGTTTGGACCTGCAATATAAAATATGTTCCCCGATACAGTTTGTACTTATTCACTTGATGACTAAGTAGTTTTTAATATTTATTTCAAAATAAATGCAATATGACAGAAAATCTCTTCCATGAAATCTTCAGTCGAGTTGTTGCTAAGCGATAACATTATTATAACCAAATACTGTGCATGCGCATCAAAAATACTCTATTGAAAATGGGTTGTAAATAAATCAGAAGTAACTAAAAACGAATGAAGCATTCATCATTTTAATAACCGTTTTCGGAATGTATTTCTATGGGCCCATTAAGTGGGTGCCCAGCACAATAATTAAAAGCAGCACTGTGCGATTAAAGGAGTAAGAATTATCGTGGTCTTTAGCCCAGGGCTGTGACGTCCGAGTTGAGTATTTATTGATGGGTGGGTATTTTATCGGCTGTTGGGCGGAGCCCGCAGACGAGAGCGGAGGTCCACAAATCATATCGCGGCCCAGGAACTGTGGCAGCTCCTGATTTATCTCGAGAGAGATGCCTCGCTAACTCGCAGACTCCGAGATGTCTGATTCGGACTGTCGGCAGAAATGAGCGCCGGCTGATAATTATTATTCTCCAAATTATATTTTGCCGCGTGAGAACGTTGCCTAAATCTCTACATCTACAAAATTCTATGTTAAGTTGGAAAATTCATGTATTTTCAATGCTCATTTATCATTTTTCATCGAACCTTATTTAAGACAAAACTACGAGTATCGAAGACGACACCGACAGGACCAGCGAAGCTGATTATTTCATCATTTAATGCTCTGTGAGAAAAAATCTGAATTGTAGGTATATCATTTTCAACAGCTCATGTCTAGTAATGTTGCTTTACTTGTAGGTAGTCACTTAAATAAGTAAATTAATTAATCAATTAGAAAGACATACAGAAAAATCTAATTCACGAAAAAATATTAGATTACTACTGGGATTCGAACCCAGGTCACCTCCTTTCCGCGGCCGGTGACCTGGGTTCGAATCCCATTAGTAACCTAATATTTTTTCGTGAATTAGATTTTTCTGTATGCCTTTCTAATTGATTCATTAATTTGGTTTTAAAATTTCACAGAACTTTGTTCTGAAAAATTACAACTTCACAAATATACTTAAATAAGTGTTGAACCGTACAAAATATTATGTTTTTATTATATCATCACACACCCGATTGAAATGATACAGATACAAACTTACGAGTAAATGATTCCAAGTTTATGATATTTAATTCATTAATTAACCATATTAGCCTGGATTTGTTTCTAAAGTATTATTTCATCAATTTGTACCTAATATGAAGCCGCGGAAACTTTCTTTAAATAATTCGACGCGGGAAATTCCAATTGCTTAAAGATATTATACGTTTTTTTCAAGAAGAGCTAAACAAATGCACATTTATTCTAGTTATTAGATACTTGGCAAATAACCAAGTGGTTAAGAATTTGAGCTTAATTTGAAAAAAATATGAATAGATATTTAATATTATGTCAGAAATCTTCAATATGGATTTTTTTTATTTATTAGAGACACTGACAGGATAATGGGTACATGACACTCAGATAATAAACATTATAGTGAAGACTATGCCCATTATCCCAATTACAAGTGTCTTCGGCACGCTCTAGTAACATGTATTTTTGTAATTAATTATATTTCACATGTACATTTATGTATATTATATATTTGTGTTTGAGTGTAGTGCGATTAGTATTTAATGGATCTATAGGTTCATGTCGTCGTTAGAAAATGGATGTTGTGTATGAGTGAGTTTTTGAACGAAGATAACGTGTCTGCAAGAATATCAGCATCAATGTTAGGGTCAGCACAATACAAATTATATGATTAGTAATCTATATCTATAAAACTCAATGTCTGTCTGTCTGTATGTCTGTCTGTTCTCTATACAAATCCACACCGTTTGTCCGATTCGATTCCAATTTTGCATAATTATGCTTTAGGACCCGGCGGATAAGATAGATAACATTTCCCCCTTAGAGTATATACAATCCATAGAGACCATATTATTTCGAAACTTGTAAGAATTTTGTTAAAAGAGGCGTGGTCATTCGGTGAGACTGGACAATTCATTTCTAACACGTGTTTGTAATTTCTTGCTAAATCAGGGCTACCACTAATGTACGATTCTCTGTGAATTCTCTTACAATAAAGTAGCAATAAATGATAATGCCTTTTATATGTGGGTACATCTATTTATTTTAATTTATTTTATTACAATTTTAAATATCACCACAACAATAATTATATAAGGTACTGCAATAATAATAATTATAATCGAGGATTATTTATACCATATCAAACATAAACATTTAGATATCTGCATTTGTACAAATATTTAGAAAATTACGTTATTTACATAATATACATTGTTTGTATATACACATAAAATACATTGTTTTAAAAAACAATATGATGAAGTACATTAATGGAATTAATAATAAATATAAAATTTTAATATAGTACGCTATTGATTTTGGAAGATAATTAATCTGTTGAAATGTTGTCTCACTCTGACGGTAGGTTGTACCGCTGATTTGATCAGAAAGTGTAGCCTGACATCTAAATATTTAGAAGCAACTGCCTTAATTAGGTGAACAGTATGGTTCTCCAGCGGTGACTGGTCTAGCATGTGAGAAAGTAATATATTAAAACAATCTACAGTTAGGAATATTTTTAAGACCCTGTTGACTAAATATTCTAATGAAAAGTGAGGATTCATTCTTTTTCCTCCACTACGGTTAAGAGCTTCTCTAAAAACGCGTTCACTATGTGTGCAAATTAAAATAACGTCATCTGATGGATATACTAACCCCCCTCTATCTTTTTGTGCAATTAATGAATTTCGCAAAGTTGTCTTAAAGCCAATAAGGGCAGAAAGACAATTCTCACATTTAATTTTTTTATTTAGATGCCTGACAACAAAACCACAAATATAAATTATACAACTCTCCACATACTGACTGCACATATATATTGATTCAGGAATATCGTCGAAAGGCAAAGTATTTTCGAAACTCAATTCGTCATCACGTAATAACCTAACGATTTTAGGTAAAACATAATATCGATGGCTCCTACGTATGCTATAATAACCCATAAATCGAAAATTTTTAGATTTTTTATGTTTTTCTTATTTCTTATAAAAACATTTTGCAATTAATTACATTTTTTTTGGGTGTATTTTATAGGGCAATGTATATTTATACCGGACGAAAATATACTACTTCATATACTAGGAGTTTCAGAATGCACATAACTAATTTTATAAATCCCGTATAAATTGGCGATTTAAGAAATTTTTTATGTAACGAAAAACGAATAAAGAATGAACACTATAGGTACTTACTCTATCAAAAGCCAGTTCTGTTCTTGAATAATTCCTAGGAACGGCAAATTTTTTTATTCGAACTAATTTGTTTTCTTTCCTTCTGTCAAAATGTACATTCAAGAAGTGATCTGAGCAAACACAACTGTGACTTCCGGGATTCCAATTGGACGTAGTTATGCAGAAAGCAGCCAACCCACAAAATGCTAAAAATGAGTTATGTACGGGTTTGGACAGCTTCCTACGATATCTTTATATGCTGAAATCGTCCATGCTCTTTATGCCATAGTTTTTTGTATATTCAAGATTTTTCTAACCCACATCACGGCTATCGCTGTTATTAATTAATGCATAAAACATCCATGTGGTATGGACGCATTATGCGATTTTTGTTATTACCCAAAGATCATTTTGCAGAAAACATCCAAGTGGGTTGAACGTTTTCTATGCCTCCGAGAGTACCGTTAATTCCATGCTTTACCAAATTCATAGAAAACATCCAAGCCACTTGGACTTTTTCTGTGGTTTGCTTATGGTCAATAATGCGGATATATATGTACATTGTACAGTACTATTCAGTCTGCCGTTTGCTATAATCACTCCATTTACATTATTCACATTACATTATTCATAAAATTATAAAATAAAAATTTGTTTAAGCAATTGGGGATATTTGGAATTCCCGAAGTAAATAAAATAATGGCCATGACATGCAAAAGGAATGTCAATGCATTTATTTTGTTCCAGGAAATGTAAGGTTAAGCCTTTCATGAAATGTAATCTTATACTAATTCAATTGTTTGGATTCTAAGAATAGGGTTATTCGACCAACAAGGCAATTAAGAATATTATTTGTGTAGTTAAATTTAAATGTTAATAATACAAATTATTGACTTAACTGTAGCGGCTCTTGTATTGTGGGGATTATCCAGATTATTTTATTTGCACTTGCTAAAGTAATTTACATGAGCGTTTCTTTGTTTTGATATTGGGTATTACCTTTAAAAATAAACTATTTTTGTTGGTATGTATGCATCTGAAAGAGTATCGCTTTATCTATCAGTACCTATTTCAGTCAAAATTTTGTGTTCCGAAAAACAAAATTGTGCTAGGATTTTCAAATCCAAAGTTTAGAAGTTTAAATGAGATTTGCATGAAATATTATACATATATATATATATATGCATATAAATATGCGTTGAATAGTCATTTATTAGTTACAATTATTATAAAATAATGTATAATCTAGATAAAGCTTACTTGGTTTCTGCCGTGACACAACGAAGATAAGTTTTCAATTTTGCCGCCAGTAACTACCTAAGTGATTTGATGATTTTTACCTGGATGAAATTATTGAAAAAAAAAATATTATTAATTTATTTATTAATTTAATAACCACCAGCAAGACAGACAACACTTTTTTATACAAAAGAAATTTTGGAACAAATATGACAACTGATTAAACAAACAAACATGCTTATACTTAAATGTAATATTAAAAATAAAATAAAAATATGTGTAGAATAAATCCAAGCAACATAGTACCTACAAAATAACTGACATTTAATAATGTCACTCCTATTTCATAGAATACAGCCAACCCACATAGAACAAAATGAGTCCTGTTTTTCGTACATTTTGACATTTTGCAGAAAGAAACCAACCTGTAAAACGCGTCATATCTTTGTAAATAAAAGTTTTATTCTTATAATTACATATAAAAACCATAAAAAATATCTTTACAATAAGCCCTATGCAAAAAAATGTGCAATAATGCATTAAATATCGACATATTAGGTTTTTGTAGATTCAAATTTTTAGAAGCCATTTTCTCAGTTCCATGTTTTTTGGGTTGGCTGCTTTCTGCATAATTACGTCCAATTAATCCTTCCCACAGCATGGATCCATTCACTTTTTCTTACTTCATTTTTGGGAACCTACAAAAAATGATATCCCAATCCGAATACTTTAAATAATAAATAATAAATAATTTGTATTCTAAAATTTTAAGCACAGCCCTGTCGGTCCAATATGCTTTGTCATAAAAATACCACATTGAGCTTAGTTAGATCCATACAATGTAGTGCCTTCTCTTTCTTACTCCTAAAAATTCAGAATTTTTAAAGGAGAAAAAAAGAGACGGATATATTTTAAAATGTCGGCTATCTAAGTAAATAATTTTACATTTGTGTTGATTGAACATTCATAGACATATTTTGATTTAAGTCATCAAAAACATCTTCAAAATAGCATTCTCCGAATTATTTGTGTAATAAAATCAATCAAAAATAAACGTTCTAGGATTTTTTAAACAAAAGTAAATGTTTGCAGTTGGTTTGTTGTTAAAATTATGAAATAAAACGTATACATGTAAAATTTTCATATTTTGGATAAAATACCTGTGATAACTGATATGTTTCTTCCCGTTTCCAGTCCTATTGGAACACCCCTTCATTGCACAAGAAGGCATATCAATTTTTTGTAATATTTGCACGTAAACACACAATAATTTATCGAAAATACGGATAACAAATCTGTCAGCTCTGCCGTTCTCTGCCCGAGTTTTGAAACTCGGGCAAAGAGAACCCTTACAAAGCAATTAAAGACGTACCCGACCGGGTGATCTTTTTTGTCCCTTTTTGTCTTATGTGTTACTATATTGTTAAAACTGAGTAAGCTTTATGTTACCACGCGTACGGGTTTGGTAAAATGTTTAGTTATCCCTCTATGGATTGTATATACTCTAAGATTTCCCCCCTCTTCTCTTAACCCTTCCCCTCCCCCCTGACATATTTTTGATGAAAATCTGTACTGTATGACCGATCGGACTTAAAATTTTGAAAATTATTCTTTAGGACTCAGCGGGTAACATAGGCAACATTTCCCCCCTATTCTCAAAACCCTTCCACTCCCCCTGACATATTTTCGATGCAAATCTGTACCGTTTGACCGATCGGACTCAAAATTTGGAAACTTATTCTTAAGGACTCCGCGGGTAACAAAGGCAACATTTCCCCCCTATTCTCATACCCCTTCCCCACCCCTGATATATTTTCGATGCAAATCAGTACCGTTTGACCCATCGGACTCAAAATTTGGAAACTTATTCTTTAGGACTCGGCGGGTAACAAAGGCAATATTTCCCTCCTATTCTCATACTCCTTCCCCGCCCCCTGACATATTTTTGATGAAAATCTGTACCGTTTGACCGATCGGACTCAAATTTTGGAAACTTATTCTTAAGGACTCAGCGGGTAACATATGCGACATTTCCTCTATATTCTTTTAACCCTTTCCCTCCCTGATATATTTTCGATGCAAATCTGTACGGTGTGATCGATCGGACACAAAATTTGGAAACTTATTCTTTAGGACCCGGCGTGTAATATATGCGACTGTTCCCCCCAATTATTTTACCCCTTCCTTTCCCCCTGATATATTTTCAATGCAAATCTGAACCGTTCGACCGAACGGACTTAAATTTTGGAAACTAATTCTTTAGGACCTGGTGGTTAACATTGGTGACACCTCCCCCCTATTCTTTTACCCTATACCCTTCCCCTGATATATTTTCGATGCAAGTCTCTGCCGTTAGAATTGAAACTTTGTTTACCCTCACAAATTTATTTTGAACTTAACCCTTAACCCGTGCAACGCCGGGTATGAACAGCTAGTTGCACCTTAGAACTAAGTAAGTATGAGTATTCATCAATGTGTGAAAAATAAATACGGTGTTAAATGAAAACACATTTCTTTTTACAAATAGTTTTTTAATTTATTTTTATGTTAGTAGGTACTTCATTATTATTTATTTCCCATATATATTTTTCATATTTTGATTGTCTATACTTCGATTTTTGATTCTTATTTATTGGTATATAATTGTGTCCTGACGAAGGCGCCATGGGCTCTGAAACATGTTGATATTTTTCAATACATAAGTGGTGAAATCAAAACTCATTTTTATTAATTTAAAAAAAAACACATTTATTTCTCTTTTACCGTGTGTCAACCCCAATGTAAGGCAATTCGAATGCTGTGTTATTTACTGTCTTTCTGATAACGCTATTCTTCTGGTTCCGTTGAATTTTCACACTAGTGGTGTATTGTAAAACCGATAACTTCAACATTTGAAATACTGACAAATCATAAATAACGTAAATATAAAATTCATTGCGTGAAAGTGTCTGGAATAGATACAGAAATATTTATTTCAATTTTCTATTACAGAGCTAACAGAGTGGATCATGGTTATTCTAATAGTGACTTCAAAAGAGAAACAGTTAATTAGTTTTCTTAGTTAATTAGAAAATAACAGTCATTGTTTTTTTACTTAATTTTTTTTTCATTGTTTATTAGTATTTTTGCATTTCGAATACTTATACTTTTAAATATTAAATTGAAGTTTTTATTTTATCTTTTTCTTAAGTTAGTTAATATTACACTATTGTATATTAACTAGAATTTTACACTTTACATTCAAAAATCAATTACTAATATACTTACTATTATAGGTCGACCACAATCAAAAGACCATTCCCTAGCTTTATCCGGTAAGAAGAAAGCGGGGGAAAGTTACCTGGCAAGCCCGTATTACAAGCCTCATTATGATATTTTAAATAAATATATTTTTTTTTAACTTCTTCTTCAAATATAGCAAATTTATTTTATGGTGACATAATTAAAATATATATAAATTAACTTTGTAAATAAAACTTATTCTTAATATATATAATTATAATAATAATAATATAATAAATATAAAATATTGTTAATATAACTTTTTAATATTTTGATCTATACATCGATTTTTAAATTTTATTTTTGTTATCCTGACGAAGAAGCCATTGGCTTCGAAACATGTTGAATTTTTTCAATAAATAAGTGGTGTTTACAAAGTTAATTTATAAAAATTATATATTTTTTAGTTTATAAAAGGTTATTTACTTACTAAAAACTTCTTGTCTGTTAATTTTTTGCATGGTAACAACACACATATTTTTTGCGCACACTCTTTTGAATGCGGTCTAGCTATATCCATAATAACCTACATATTTACATTAACATCTAATCTAATTTATGATACAATCTATAATATAATATATGTACATATAATACACCTTAAACTCTACAATTCTAATTCGAGTATGTGTACATTACTATTTACAATAATTTTGTTCAAAATTTATTTTGACATTTTGTTACTGAGAATTTTATGTACAAATATGAGAACGTTATAAATTAGTATTTTTTTATCTCCATCCAAATTAGTGCTCTTCTCATTTCTTCAATTATGGTTAAATACTACAGCTACCACATATGTATTAACTTATATATTATTACAAATACTTGAATGTATTAACTTAAGTGATGATGGAACCACGAAATTATTTTAAATGAAAGATTTAAGATATATCCGCTCATTCATTCATTACTAAAATTTGGAGCTCGGCCACTGCCTTGGCCACTGCCACTGCCTTGTCCATCTCACTAGACATACATTTTATGCTTAAAAATTAAGGCACATTAAATCTGAAAAAGCAGCTTTACATTATAAAGTGTATGGATCAAATGTGGCGTATGGATGCAAAATCGCCACTATCCATTTGGGCTCCATGTGGATAGTGGTGGTCTTATCAATAGACCGTATATAAAGCCATTGCCCTGACTTCTCCATCTCATCAGACGTGCATTTTACTGCTTAACAATTAAGGCACATTAAATCTGAAATAGGAACTTTACATTATAAAGTATATGGATCATATAAAGCCACTGCTCTGAATTCTTCATCTCATCAGACGTGCATTTTACTGCTTAACAATTAAGGCACATTAAATCTGAAATAGGAACTTTACATTATAAAGTGTATAGATCATATAAAACCACTGCCCTAACTTCTCCATCTCATCAGACGTGCATTTTATTGCTTAACGATTAAGGCACATTAAATCTGAAATAGGAACTTTACATTATAAAGTGTATAGATCATATAAAACCACTGCCCTAACTTCTCCATCTCATCAGATATGCATTTTGCTGCTTAACGATGAAGGTTCATTAAATCTGAAATAGCAGTTTTACATTATAAAGTGTACAGATCACAATAAACTCTGAATTTATATAACGAGGTACCCGCTAAGCATATCCTAAGTCAGTATCAGTATCAAAGTTTTTTTTTTCTATTAATTTAACAACTATAACTTCTTACGTTAAAAGATGCCTCTCCATGATTTTTCTACAAACTACGACGTTCGATAGAGTAGGTACAGCAGCTTTACGTTTCCAGCAGATATAGTTATTAGGTCACGAAATATAAATATTATATTGACTGGTAGAAAAGTTCAACGTACCTACCTATCATAAATTTTTCTAATAAAATTAAATTATCTTACACAATTCTTATTTTCGTGGTAGATATTTGCGATGGGTTCAAATCAAGGGTTGGGACGAAATGGGGTTCGTTGAATGCGATCAAACAGTCTATAAGTTATATATTGAGCCAAAGGTGGCGACTTTTTCATTTTCATTCAGTTCTCTATAGAAGGTGACACCCAATCGGCAGGGGGAAATATGGGAGTTATTATCAGGGCCGGCTAAGGACCGGTTTATAAAACATTTTTTATTTGATAAGCTTTTATGAAAATATATAATATTATAAAAATATATATTTTTATATAAAGCTTTTATATAGCCCAAATATGATTGAATTAGAATGTATAATATTTTATTACACACTTAAAATGTAGGAAATTATTACAACCGTATGATAAATATTGAAATTAATTGAAAACGTACGTGTTAATGTATATATCCAGTCAATTTGTAATAAAAAGGGTTTATAATTTTTATTATTTGTAGTTTTTATTAAATAAATTTAATGAATAATGGTTATAACATTGAAGATATTATCGTTATGATAAAAGTAACCCGTTATTATCGTAACAAAAAATATTTTAAAATAATTATCAGCAGATACTAAGGAAATACTTTGGACCTAAATAAAATTTTATTTAATGCTAAATATAAAATGATTAACTTAAATAAGAAAAATAAAAAAATAATTTCTATTTAAAATTTTATGAGTTATCCTGCCGTGTGTACATGACTTTTCCGGCCGGCGTTTTGAATCCAATTGCAGGTTCCATCATTAGGAGTATGTTACTAGGGAATACTTGTAATAATTGTACACTAGTTGGTAGGCATATGTGCAGTGTGTTATATTTTTTGAGTCATTATTGAAAAGTATTTCTAATTGGATTTCAATTTTATATTATTTTGAAACAGAAAAATGAGTAAAGAGTGATAGAATGTACAACATTTGGTGCATATATATTTTTTTTGTTTAATATTCGACCTATTAAGGCAAACCTAAAATCTGAATTCGCATATTTGTGTTTAAAAAGTGTACGGCCGCACACTCGAACACTTAGAGGGAAGGGAACATTTATTCTAGTCTACGCCAGTTTAAGCTTAAATTGTTGTATATTATATTATATTGTATATTTAATACATATATTTCAAATAAATATTTTTCATATCTAACTTTAAATACCATAAAGATTATTTAAATTAACAGCTGTAGTCCACCACTGTTCCTCATTCACACCGGCGATATTTTAAAGCTATGACGAAACGTATCACCACCGCGTAGCTATAGCCTCTACGGATCTGGGACCCTCTTCCCGCGGCGTAGAGGCAAACACATTCGGCATAGAAAGATAGAAAAGAAATAGAAGAAAAGTGGAGCCATTAATTTTATCGATACCGTACACACAGTGTCACACTCGGGTGGAATCTTACATTCCATAACTGAATACCGGGGTTGGTTGTGAGAAGAGGAATTTGATATACTGCTCACTGAGCGGTAATGTAGCCAGGCTTGCGTTCTTTACTGCTATAACCTCTCCGTGGCCTTAAGGGGTTTTATTAAATTTTTCAAGGAAGAAAATTGAGAATATCGGAGGTATTGATGGACGAAATTAGGATCACAGCGCGATCACGTCCAATGTCATTATAGGATTTTATCAGGCTCAAGACTTGACAAATCGTGACGTTGGAACCATATCGACTTGCTCTACGTAAAGTACTCTATCTACATTTCTGTTACTTTGCAGGAGATAGCTTAGTATCGTATTTCTTTTTATTAATAAATCTTTTTATCTGAAATTCTGAACTAAACATTACTTTATAAAGCTTTAAAATATGCAATATTATGTAGTTTAGAATTTTAGATAAAAAGGTTCATTTATTAAAAAAATATGATGTAAGCTCTCTTATGCAATGCAACAGATTTGCAGATAGAGTACTTTACGTTGGCCACATCGGTATAATATCATCTGATGTTGCGGTCAAAATTAACTCCTTAGTCAAGTCCTTGTCTTAGGCTTAAGACAAGGGCAAATCCAGACATCATCAAAATAGAGGTGATTATTTTTAATGCACTTATTCTATAAGCCATTTAATTTTGAACTCATTTTTTTTAAATTGACATGTATCGCAAGCAATAAATACTTACTTTTGACTTATGTTGAATGGAAATAAAATAAATGTAAAAATATCGTTTCCAATAAAAATGATAAGAGATGATTGTTAAATATTACCTTCAATATTTTCCACTGGGATATCGTGTTCAATGGTCACTAAGCTGATTAGGATTTAAAAAATTAAATCTAAAAGTCGATAAGTTTTACAATTTGAATTTGTTTGAATTATCTTATGAAATTTGATAAAATCGTCTTATTATGAAATAAAATTATCATATTATAAATTTTTTAATATATTATCAGGCTAATGTGCCACAGACAAAAAAAATATTTTAAAATTCTTACATTTTTTTTTAAATAATAATATCTATTCTTTTGATTATTTAAGTAAAAAATGTTGTCGACCATGTAAAAAAGGTAAAAAAAACACGCAAAAAATTTAATATTTTTTAAAAATGCTATTTTTTAAAACATAAATTGTAAGTAAGCAAATTAACAAATTTTGCAATAATTGAAAAAAAAGACATCTCACGAGGTCATTAAATCATAAAAGGCCCACAAATTGCACCAATTTTCTTCATTTTTAAAACATCGTAGGTTTGATTAAATGATTAAATAATTTAGTTTGAGTAATTTTAAAAAGATATTCGTATTTAAAATATATATAGAACTTGATGAATAAATCTTAAAAAGATATCTTTTTCATACAAAAATGTACTTAATAAAAAACGCAAGAGAAGAAAGATATGAGAAAAAATTGTGAAATTTGCTCACTTTGCAAGACGATGCCTAAACGTATCAATTTTTTTTGTATTGTAGTTTGCGAGATTAAAATGTATTTCAAGTAGAAATTGTGAAAATTTTAAGAACAATAAATGTTGATTGAAAGTAAAATGTACGTGTTATATAATGGTTCCAAATACAAGAGTCAGTTTATTAGTATTAATTATTTAGCTACACTCTTATAAATAATTGACACTTTTATAAAAACTGCTCCTCGAGGTCGATGGACCGCGGCAGAAATCGAAAAATGAATGTTCAAAACTTTGAAGCTCTATGTCAGTTTCATATAAATTTAGGATATTTTGATGATGCAATGGCAAGAAATCCAGTTGGATGACTGGTGAAGGGTTTTGGGTTATTGTAGTAATAATATTTATTCAAAAAATTGATTCGTTTTAAGAAAATAAAGATAAAATTTTACGTTTTTATCAAGTCCATAAAAAATTAACACATAACAACTTAGGACCCATATAATTTTTTTCTTTTATTTTTTTTCTATTATACCTCACAGATATTTTTATTTTCTTTAATTTTTCCAATCTTTACATATTTCGTGCTTTTGAAAAAAAAAACGAAAAGAGACATTCCATTACAGGGCGCGATTTGTTAGTTATTTACAAATATAAAACATTATTACTCACCCAAAAAATACTAGACATGTAATATTTGAAAAATAATTTATTTGGAAATTAATTATATTACGAGTAATTGCAAAAAAACTCCCAGCTTATTTTTTAGTCAACCAGAATTATGGGGGACATTGCAATTAATTTACGATTATGTTTGGTTTGTAAACAATAATTTACAATATTTATTAATTTGTAGGTAGGGATGGATAAAAATTTGGCTATCGTACAAAATATTTTTTTACTTCAAATATACAGTACTTTTACAGTGAGGCTATTCGTGAAAGTACCAGCGCTAGAACCAGGATAATAATAACACTCAATATCATTACTCTCACCTATGCGATTTTTTTTACTGCTAAAACTATTCGCAGACATACAAAGGAAAAGAAAGTGTAAAATTTTTAAAACTAAAATTAAAACATTTATAACATTAAATAATATTACGCTTCCTTGTCTGCATTGTTTTGTATTCAATTTTGGACATAATTTTTTTTTTTGTTACATTATACTTTAAATACGCAAAATAAGCAACATGCAATACTTTTTTTATTATATAAAATGTTGCTTATTTTGTGTAAATTATTATATAAATTATGTGTTAACATTCTGTATATTTTTTCAATTTAACTACATATATTTTTCTTTCTTTTAAATGGCGACTAGTTTATAATTATATGTAGTATAAAGACACCAGAATACTTTTAAGTGCACGACTGGAGGACTTCCCGTGACGAACGAAAAGACATTGACGATAACTACTTAATGAGAGAACAAAGATCCTCGATGAATTTTAGCCATATGGTGATGATAACTTAGTATTTTTAAATTCAATTAACATTAACTTGTTTGAAATTAAATTAAATCTAAATACTATACATATCTTCTTTAGAACTGGATCATGTTATTTAAAGAAAATACAATATATTAATGGCATATAAAATTATCATCCTTTGAATAATTTTATTATTTAAAAATTATTATGACATACAAAACGACATAAAAATGGACAGTCTCGATGATAATATTCATATTTATCGTAGAAACAGAAATTATATGGAACACAATAGTATTTTTACACATTAAATAATCTTGCTACCTGTAATAAATAAATATATAAAACGCAAAATAATGTATAGAAGTTTTAAAAAAAACTATCCATTAATCTACCACATGTTATTTCCAATTAATTTCAAAATTAATCTTCATTAATCGACATTCATAGATCCGTAAGAATTCATGATACGTACCCACTTTCAGAATTTATATAAAGGTTTATTTTCTTTCAGAATATGTATTGTTTATGTAGAAACCTTTCTAGTAAGCTACAAAGCTAAATAGCGTATTTTCGTATTTTAAATATTTGCTTTTACAGGTAAAATAAATTTATTACATGGATAATACCTATTACTTATTGCCTTGTAGTCTTCCTGTGAAACGCTGATGTCGCTTTAACCCTACACAGAAAGTGATCCCTCTCGCTGAACTAATAATTTATGTGACCCGATGAGCATTGTTGATAAAATGAGTATTAAAACATCCCTTATCTTACCCTTCCTCCTCAGTCGATTCGCCCCCGCCTCCAGGCAGGCAGACACTTTTCGACGTGAAGTCCGTTTCATTACAGGGCATCGTTTATCACTATTTCATTACGTGATCTCTGCTCATCCCCTACCAATATACACCGGGTTCATTTTATTTTAAAAATATATTCGCTATGAAAAATGTTTATTGTTAGATTAGCGAGTGATTACCACATGCATGAATATTGACTGTTATGAGTAGAATATTTACGTGATTGCCCTTAGACGAGTAAAGTGTTAGAAAGAAGACAAAACAGATGAACAGTAAACAGACACTGGCACTGCTTTATTTTCTGATTGGTGATTTATTAATAAATCTCAGCAAAAAATATGCAATTCATAAAAATGTATACTTAACTCGAATGTAAACAGAATCTGATAGGAATTCAATATGGCGTAGATAGTTCTGGTATCGCATTTTCGCTACATGCTCCGCAACGGATCACGCTGCGTGAGGAACTACCGTTACAATAAAAAAATTACCCT
>JADDOH010014069.1:0-49865 GCA_016648135.1 Agrypnia vestita | reverse complement strand
ATATATTTATAAAGAAACCCGCGTTTCCCTACCCGCCAAGTTTTCTCCACAACCAGCCACAACCACCCACTTGTGATTATGGTGGTGGATAGCCCTTGGTGTCACATCGAAAATATGCAAGTTTGGTGAGGGTGGCTGTGCGTGGGTGGGAGTGGGTGATGAAAATGTGCTTTCTAGCATATTGTTTTGCTATGGGAAGGCCGCAAATGCTTCAGATTGTTTCAAAATAGGCGCGCCGACTGTGTCGGTGAGTCTAGAAGGTTCCGGAAAAACCTGCTCTAGAAAGTTCTGGAAGAAGAAGGTTCTAGAAAATTCCCGAAAGTTCTATAAGGTTCTAAACTGAGTGGCGGAATGTATCGGTGTGTCTAGAAGGTTCCTGTACATTCTATAAATTTCTTGAAAGTTCTGGAAGGAGAATGTTCTAGAAGGTTCGCGAAAGTTCTATGACGATCTAAACAGTGTAGTAAAAATCTATGCGTGCGAAGCCACGCGGGCACAGCTAGTTCTTAGATAAATAACTAAAGTTAAAATATATTGATTGATTGTATGTGATCGATTGTAGGCAATAAAAGCTGCGATCGAGGTGGGAGTCAGATATCTGGCAAATCCTACTAAAAAACTGGAATATCTTTTTTGAAGCATCGTTGGAAAAAGAGCTTTCAGCTTACCGGAGATTAAATAGAAAAATATTTTTTTTCCAACCACGTTTCGGTATATTTTTTTAGCCATCCCTAGTGACAACAAATATTTAGTTACATCATTCGCTATTATGTACACTTTGAATAGTAATACAGATATGATACGGCTGGGATATTTTTATGGAGATTGATCGGAAACATATCCGAAACATTAAATATAATATACTGACAGTATAAATCTAAAATTTATGGAAACTTTACAGCGCAGAACAGATAAAATTTTGATGAAATTTTTTTCGCAATCCTGAAAAGACAATTAATATTAATTTGAGTTGATGTATTCAAAGCCACAAAGCCTCCCCAAAGCAGCTTTGTACATTAACACTGATTATTGAAAACCGATCCGTCGCCATTAATTAGTTGGGCGGGGGGGGAATATTTTAGTGGGGATTTCGGGAAATATGTCTCTATTTGGGATACCGCTTTTGGGACTAATAATCCGGGTATAATTGAAATGTATCAAATGTTTATTTTACAAACTAACTAACAATTTTCCTGTAAGGGTAGGCAGAGAGAATTGAACGCCACATTTTCAATCCTGGCACACCATTTTTGCTTCACGTACGCTTTTCGATTGAAATGTTGAAGCTTTTACATGGCCGTCTTCTAATATTTTTTTTATCTGATAGTGCCATTGATACAATAAACTTTATATACGTTATATGCGTGAAATCTTGGGAACTCAAAAGTAAGGTAATTGCCTTACTAGCATTCGTCAATGAACGGACCTTCTTTGTGATCGGGCGCGACGCAACGCCGAAAAAAGGCCCGGGGAAAAAGGAACACAGTATCGTACACTATTGTAAGAATGAGTATGTTATTTTAGTCACCGTGACTTCAAATTACCTGATTTTTACGTGATTACTTGATTAAGTGATTTGTTGTCTCTTTAAATGCAATATTTGCTACACATGAAAGCCGGCTAGTATGGGAATAACGTGTCCATATTATAATACGTCAATGGATAGTGCCAGTTTTTTCGCTGATGCCCTACGTTCCTGCTGCCTTCAATACTCGACTGACATAATTTCTTCATCATCATCACTCTTTCCTTCCTCTTCACTTACACGTTTCACACGATTAAACCGTTTCAGCGATCTATCAACTACTGAATGCTTGTCAATCATGAAATGAAGTCCCAACTAGCGAAGGGAAAAACTGCATTTCAAAATGAAGACTACAACACGCATACGTTCACTAGTTTGAAGACTATAAAGTGTGTGCTACATTTGTAGTAGGTACCGAAACATTACACACTTCATCTACTTCAATAAACTATATGAAGTGAAGTCATTGTAGTACTACAAAATTGTTTCTGCTACAATAACCTACAAGAAGTGCTTCTTGAAATGTGTACAAAATTTTCAAATCCAGGGTGGGGGGGTTGTTTCGGTTTCCGGTGGGAGGTGCTTCAGTTCCAAACTTTTCCTCATTTAGCTACATGAACTAATAATGAATTATATAAAATTTTGATAGTCGAGGGTCTAGATACTCGTAGGTAGATATTAGACCTTAAGTTTTTTTTTATCATATATCATTCGGAGAAATTTACCAGTGGTCTAGTTGGCACAACACTTGGCTTTTCATACTGAGGGTTTAATTTGATTTACTCAAGCTCGAGTGTTTAAATGATGTGTTTCGCTACACTAAGTAAACCTCATACTATATTGTGACGTTAAAATATTAAAAAAATCGAATTAGTTGCTATATGTCATTTTACTCACATATGTCATTTTGTCCATACTTCCCCTACATACAGATTGTTAAAATTTTTTATTTAGTGTGTAAAAATATTATACACACGATTTATGTATTATTCGTTTCACTTAAAAAATAATGTAATAATGTAATGAGAATCCAAGTCGCAGATTTGAATGCACGGCGAAGAGTGTCAAATACAGGCTAAATCCAAGATCATGGTCCCACGGGTTATAAAACAGATCCGTCTGAAAATAATTATTTCTCGATATAATTGAATGTCCTGATTACAAAATTAAACATAATTGACGCTTGAATGATTAGTATAAAATAAAATATTACACCAAACGATCTATTTTTATTTTTAATAAGAAGTATTTGAATCATAGACAACAACAAGAACGTAGGCTGAAATCTGAAGACTGTAGTAGGCGTGTATTCGGGGCACAAACCCGTGGAACGCCCCCACGACTGCCTTGCAACCAAACCATAATACAATAAAATTTAAATTGCATTATACTTTTTTCCTTCATGGTTTGTTTTTTTACATCAGTATACTTTTTCTATGGTTGTTAAAATATTGACTGACATTCAAAATGTATGGTAAAATTTTCGAAACTTTAAAGTGAAATATTTTATTTAATATTTATTATTTAAGCGTCAATTATCTTTAATTTTGTAATCAAGACATTCCATTATATCGATAAAAAATACTTTTTTCAGCCAGATCTGTAATACAGAGTATACCAGAGTTGGGGGAAGAAACTTGGCAGGTAGATTCCTGACTATGTTATGAGTCTAAAATGTTCAAGCAACCATGGCCTAACATCAATAGTTATGGAGATATGCAATATCATAGTTTGCATTTTTTTTCAATATTTCTTACTTATTTTTTGTAAAAAGTTGAACTATCATTACAGTATCTTATGTCGATTATGAAAAATTCGTTCGCTTTAATTTAATTAAGTCGACTAAAATGATAAAATCCTTGCAAAAATTGAAAAAAGTAATTTTTATAAGGTTTTTATCATTTTATTTAAGTTGTATTGGAGCAAATGAATTTTTCATAATCGATATAAGATACTGCAATGATAGTTCAACTTTTGCAAAAAATAAGTCAGAAATATTGGAAAAAAATCAAACTTTGATATTGCATATCTCCATAACTATTGATATTAGGCCACGGTCGCTAGAACATTTTTGACTCATAACATAGTCAGGAATCTACCGGCCATATTTCTGCTGCTAGCTCTGGTACACTCTGTAGAACCAGTGAGACCACGACCTTGGATTATGCCAAAATATAACCTAAACACTACATCAAAGGGACGTTTATTGCTTAACTGATAGGTACCACATATTACCTACACCTCAAGTAGGAATAATTTTTTTTTCTTCTTCTGTATGAAGGATTGAACTTTGTGGTGACATTATTATTAAAATAAAACACAAATCACTTTGTTTTCACCACTTTATTAGATTAAAAAAATCTACATGTTTCGAGAACAATGTTCTCTTCTTCAGGATTATTGTGTACTAAAGATATTTAAAAGTTAAACCAAGCAAATGTGTTACGGTAAAGTGGTGGGTGAGGGGGTAGGTGAAGGGAGGGGGATTTCGAGGTGTTAATTATTAAATGACCCATAATAATTAATACCTCGAACCCCCCCTTTACCGTAACACATTTGCTTGGTTTAACTTTTAAAGATCTTTAGTACACAATAATCCTGAAGAAGAGAACATTGTTCTCGAAACATGTAGATTTTTTAATCTAATAAAGTGGTGAAAACAAAGTAATTTGTGTCTTATTTTAGGAATAATCGTTCTTCTTTTCCTAAAATATTCAGAATTTTGATGAATAAAGTAAATTGTGACCAAATTGTCACACAATTTATAGTCTTTCCATGGCACATTCTTAAATGTTTTCTGTCAATGTTGTGTTCAATGTTCCTCTATATGTTGAATCGAGTTGACGTATGACGTCAGCAGTGGAAGGCTCTTCAGGATCTTTCAGTGACGGTCCAGTAATCGCCTGACGAGGGATGTCGTCCGAACAGGGAGGCTGGGAATGATCGAATACCAAATGCTCTCAAAGACATTCTTCTCTATTTCATTTTGAAGGCATAACCCATGTAATGGCGTCAGTATATCAAAGCGATAGCTTCATTAAGTTGCGATCTTAAACATTTGAACATGGTCAGGAATGAAGGAAGAATATTTATAAAAAAATTATAAAAATGGACAGCTTAAAGTATTAAAAAAACAGTAAAAATCCACAGGTGGACTTCTGCCTTAATTATGGTTCGAAAATATTCAAACAGCCATGACTTAATTCAAAAGTTATAGAGATATGCAATACGTTTTAAGTTTAACATTAATGTTTTAATTTTTTTTTCATTTAATTTCTTTTTTATTTAATTTCTGTAAAACGTTGGACTATCATTAAAGTGACTTGTATAACATCCCCTCTGCGAGAATTGCGCTGGCTTCGTTTTCCTGAGAGAGTAGAATTCAAACTCATAACATGGCGCCTCTGTATCTTCAGCTCTATATTCCAGACAACATAAATGGGAGACGTCAAACTCTCAGGTCAGCGTCTGCTTCGGCGGTGGGAAGGGTGGTGGAAGCGGCAAGTCAGTTCCAGAAAACTAGGTTCAGCGAACGGACATTTGCGGTGGCGGGCCCCAAAGCGTGAAAATCTTTGCCCTCCATAATAAGAAACACGGATTCAGAGACTTTATTTAAGAAAAGACTTAAAACGCACTTGTTCACAAACTCTTTCCCAGAACGTCTTTAGTATTCGTTGTTTCCTTTTACTATTTTATGTTTTGAGCTGTTTTTCTTTCCCTTTTATTTTTCATTTTGTTATTCTATGATTTTAGTATCTAAGAGTTTTTTTGTGTGTAAAGCGCCCTTGAGGTGAAATTTTCACAAAAATGGCGGCATATAAATAATCCAATATTTTTATTATAATTATGAAAAATTCATTCGATTCAATACAAAGCAAATAAAATGTTGAAAACCTTGCAAAAATATTTATAAATAATTTATTTATGTATAGGCATATTCAAATATATTATACTGTCACATTAAAGTATATGAAAATATTTTCAACTTCCCCTGCGTATCCCTGATTAATTTCCGTTATTCATACATACTTAAACTTCGGCTCCTTTGATAAAAGTTTAAGCCTCATTTTCAAAAAAAAAACGTAGCCTCAGGAAAAAGTTCTTCGAGTATTCTTTCTAGTCAAGTTACATATATATATTTTTATCTAAAACGCGGGTAAGAAGGCACACACCCAGCCTCTTGTGTATGCCCAGGCGATAAGAAAAAAAATACAAACATACACACGTTTGAAAAATGTAACTGAACGTTTTCTGAAATGATTTAAATTTCTTTTTATTTTCCTACTAAACCCATTGCGGTCGCCTCGGGACGTTCCCCGGCGACGCCCGCATTAGTCTAGGGGGAGAGGGGAGGAGAGAAGATGTAGCCGGCAATTTTCATATTTTTATTCCTCCTTTTGCCGACATCTGAGACCGCCATTTCTCAAACACAATCTGACGGAAGTCCAGGGCGAGACACTCCCGAAGTGAGAAATTCTTCAAAACACTGTCTGCGCTCCGTGCATATTTGTTCAATTTCTTTCAGGATTTGGATCGTCTTGTGGCTTGGTGGGGATACAATTTTTTAAGCCCTCATTTTAAAATGCTTTTCAATTTCGTACACCGGAAACATTAGTAAATTTAACTTCAATTACTATTTAAATTATGAGACTACAGTTAAAAAGTCGTTTTGTGGGCATATTGGAGTTTTTGAAAGGAAAATTTTGAGGCGTATCTTCGGACTGGTTCTAGAAAATGGACTTTGGCGCAGACGTTACAACAATGAGCTCTATACTCTATTTAAGGAGCCAAACATCACAAAATTTATAAAACTGGGAAGACTTCGGTGGCTGGATCATGTGAAGAAAATGTCCGAGCATCAAGCACCAAAGTCCCTGCTGAACTCAAGGCCAATAGGCCGAACTTAGGAAGATCAAAATTAAGATGGAGTCACAACGTCCTCAAAGACATCTCTGCCTTGGGGCTTCGGAACTGGAGAGAGCTGGCACTAGACCGAGATGAGTGGAGGGAGATTAATGAGGAGGACAAAACCTAACAAGGGTTATAGTACCAAGAGTGATGATGATGTTTGGAGTACATTTCTACAACAAACTTAACTATAATTATCACCTTTAAAAAATAAAACAGCTAGTTATAAGCTGGGATTCATATATTGAAAGTAAAGATTTTAAAACGTTTATTTTGTTCAATAATTAGAAGTACATTGGCTGTGGCTCCATTAAACGTATTCAGCGTAAGTTTTTAAAACGACTGACCTACCATAGTGTTTGGTCTTCTTCTTCTTTTGTTAGATCCTTAACTGTGTTGACAGGTCAGTCCTGGTCTTGTGACAAGGACGTCCAGCTCTCTCTCCATCTCTTTGGTGGTCTCCCTGGTGGTCGGTGCCCCTCTGGAATCCCGCGCAAAACGGCTCTGGGATGTCTCGTCTGCTCCATTCTCTCGACATGGTCCCTCCAGAAACGCCTTCTCTGCTTGCTCCATCTTACAATGTCTTATATGTTGCAGGTTCTGCGGATTTCCGCATTGGGTACTCTGTCTCTGAGGGTCTTGCCCGCGATGGGTCTTAGAGTCTTCACCTCGGTTGTTCTTAGGGGGTGTTTAGTTCTCACAGTGTCCACTCTTGCTTCAATATCGTATGTTATCATAGGTCTTTTGCATGTTTTGTATATTCTGACTTTGCTTTCCATTAATTAATCTTATTGGCCCATACAGTGTCTCTTAATCATCCGGAGATAACCACTGCTTTGTTTGTCTGTATATATATTTGGTAAGGCGCCATAATTGTCTTTCAGGTTAAGATACATACCTAAACAGTAAATTGCGATATCCTCTTTCTGGGACGCAGAGGATAACATCTGCGTTAGCAGTGCCACGGCTAACAGTCGCTAGATGTCGATCACGTCTCACCAGCCGGGCGGGAAGCGCGCGCGGTGAAAAAATATTCTATCGTAACATATTGTTTTTCTGGCAGCGCGAAGGCTGAATCCAAGATAACGGTCCCATTGCATATACAACGAAAATGAGTATTTCACTATATTATTGAATGTGCTAATAACAAAATGAAAGATAATTTACGTTTAAATAGTAAGTATTAAATAAGATATTACACTTTAAAGTTCCGAAAAATGCACTGCATATTCTGACATTTCATAGGCAATATATGAGGTTAGGTTATTATCTAGCTTTGGTTAGGTTAGGTTATTAGGTTTGGTTTGTTTAATTTAGATTAAAATTATTTTAGTTAGATTAAATTAACAGGACGTAAAATTATATAGTGAAATACTTATTTTCATTGTATGAACAACGGGACCATCATCTTGGATTATTCCATCAGAATATTTTGTGATTCCGTAATTTATGAGTGATATTCCCATTATTTTTTGTAACGCCTCAGGAAGCTGGACTTTCAAGGACATCTTCCTGCTCCGTGGGCGACCAGCTAGAGGATTTACGGAGCTGAAGACGATACTCAAGATTCAGGTCAGTGGTCATTGTTGGCGTATTTGGTTTCTAATCTGTGATTTCTGAGAGGGGAGACGTAATTTGCATTTGAGCAGAATTCTGTGTAATATTGTCCCGAGAGTAATAATTGGAACATTAAGTTCCAAATGCGGATCGGCTATTTATACGCTCTTACGCCCACCCAATATGGTTGAACCCTCTTCACCGTCTCTGGTTTCTAGACGCAAATGCGTGGATATAAAATTTCTTCATAAATTAAAAAAATATAAAACTAAGGCCCGAATGCAGAGTCAATAGTTAGATGATTTAAAAGTTAAGGTACGCCTTAAAAGTGTTATTTCTCACTGAAAATTACGCTTTTAAAGCGCACTTCGATCTTTAAATTACCCACTAAGCAGTGGCGTGCAGCGCATACAACCAAAAGAGCTGTGCATTAGTAAAGTATTCTGGGAAACAAATCATCAAAACAATCATTATCTTAAGAAAAAGTCGATTTAAAATTCTAGCCTTAATTCATCTTACGGCTAGACGTTATATTTCAGACGTTTCTGTATCCAACTTCACGTCAATTCATAATTTATCTCACTTGTTTGCGCACGACAAGTTTGTTCCATAGGTCTAGTCAAGTCGAGAAAAAACTCGTCCTGAACCGGGTATTTTGACTCATCTCTATGTCTGCGTATTTTTTGTAATAAACAAGTAAATTTTTCATGGAATAGCGTGTTTTTTTGAAAGGTTCTATGCCAGGTGAGAACTGCGCGCATGTCACTTGCAGAAATGACAATTTTTACAAATTCCACCGAAAGCTTTTTGTGTGAATTTTTTTTTTTTTTTCTATGGTGAATACCATTTGTCAAATCATAATGATTATTTACGACGACATTGCCGTCGATGATATCATAAAATTTTTGATTTATTTTTGTGAAAAGAAATGTATATTTGAAATACGTAAGTATTATTTCCGATTTAATTATATATAGATTATCTTCGAAATATATTTTAAATTTTGCCATATTACCTGTATATAAAATATTTATTTATTTACAAAATCTTGTTTACAATACTTTTTTTATAATGCAGTTATTTTTGTGGATTGAAGCTACTCAGAATGGTTTATTATATACAGTTAAAAAAATACAAAATATGTGTATAGCCTTATAGGTATATGTCATATTTATGTTATATTTAAGGTTTAGGTATATTTATAAGTATATGCGTTTACATATTTTTGTAATATAGGTATATAGTCGGTCTCAGCATAACCTAAGTTTATACCCACTGCACGCCACTGCGACTAAGTATTGTCTCTGTATTCGGGCCCAAGGCCGCAAAAATTGCAGTTATCAGTTGAAATGTTTGAATCACAAAACCTATTCTTAAAACACGAGAATTCCCTTGGCGTAGACCTATTCACAGACACAAAATATATTCTTGATCAAAAATTAAAAATAATTACTTTTTCAAAAAGAGCAGGATGATTTTGTAGTGACATTATTAATTAATAATCAATTCATAGACTTAAAACCAATGAACAACGCACACGAAGGCACACACACTCACACATACACACACACATACACTCACGCATGTGTCTTACAAGTGCATAGACGTGACTATGTTATTTGAAACAGCTTATCTCATCAAAATGTGTGGTGCAGTAGTGTCGTTGAGCAGATGCGCAAGCAATATGCGCGTTAATGTTTCACACATGGGTCTTACGCCTGACGGCCTGACGCTCAATTCTCCGCATGTCGAGAGCAAAGATGTGGACGCATAATAATATTTAAAAGAAGACAATTAATGAAAAGCGTATTCCGGTACTTCGAGTGAGGTTGTTACGGTGTGTGTCTGAGTTCTGCTTTTTGCTGTAGAATGTTGAATACTCTCTGAAGAAGCTAGACTGATGAATGAAGAAAGGCAGTGAAATCTCCTGAACCATAAAAATAAGAACAAATCTTTATTTATTTTCTTTAAAAGACAATAAGAAAGATTTTATGGTTGTAGATATTTTAGAAACATGTTGCTGAGCATTTTGGCAGCAATGTAAAACACATCACATATGTATATACTCTGCGTGCAATGGCGTGCAGTGAGAACAAGAAGCATGACTTTTTCCTAAGCATATATTTTGAAAAGAAACAGACATAAGAGGCACAATGATTAACATATTATTCAGATTTCAATATTTCATGATATTCTGCCAGATAAATATTTTATCTCGATTTTTTTCAAATATGTGTTTAAATATAAGTCTGCGTACCACACTAGTATTTTACCGTGTTACGATATACAGTTACATGGTCATTTCTAATCTCAGAATATGAATGTCGGTATATTATCCCATGACAAAATAGGCGTATTGATTTCTCCCATTTTTAAAATAATATCATTATAATATTCATAAAATTTATGTTACATTACATGATCGTTACGATAACGCAAACCAAATACAGTAGCTATAGAAATGATTCAAATAATTAATTAAATGCGAAAAGAATCGAGTCAGAAGACTAATTAAAAGTAAAGATGTAAAAAATAATCAATGTATACTGTTGCAGAAATTTTTGTATTATATGTTTTTTTAAAGGTTTTTGTTGGGCGTTGCTTCTTCACCAATTTTCGTGGGTGAATATTTTTTTTGTACAATAGTATTAAGAGAAACTCGTTGTATAGGACAAGCGTGGTAGAGGGCGTCTAGAACAAACAAGAGAAAGATTGCGCAAGACTGGATTTAATATTAAATAAACAGATTTTAATGGAGGTTAACGTCATGCACAGTGGCGTGGTGACTGCTTTGGGCATTCATTCGAGGGTCGGTGCTTCGGTTGAAAATTAATTTAGTCCATTGTATATTGTATTATTTATGAGGACAAACATTTTTCTAGGCCTATAATATCTACGGTAAAACCCTTATATTCGATTAATTTAGACCCCTCCAAATTACTCCGGATTAATATCTGTATATTTTATACATATTTTCACAAGTTTGCGGCGGTGGAAGACCAATAAAATACTAGACACAAATTTACTTAGAGCACTGTTCTTTAATTCACACCAATCTCTTTGTACTCCTCTTCTAGAATATTCAATATCAATAAAATTGTTTATACGTGTTTCATTTGGATACCCACCGCGAGAATATACATACATAAATATACCAATATACCAGGCGCGTGCAGTGGGAACATTGAAGCATGACTTTTTTGTATACGTATATTTTGGAAAAAAAATAGAAATCAAATATTTATGCTACAGATTTTTATGATATATCAAAAAATTAATGCTATGATAACAATTGTGATAGAAATATTACGAAATATATGTTGTGTTTCGATTTTTTTCCAAATAATTGGTTATGTAAAAGTCATGCTGCCATGTTCCCACTGCACGCCCCTGCAATATACAAACATACACATAACTAAATCCTAACATTAAATTTACTTCTGAAGTTTCTTTTCGCGTGTTTCTCCAAACTCTTTCGTTTCTAGCAATCGGCACACACGTGGCCGATGGAACAGATGTGCCTTCAAGTTTCATAGTTGACCGTTGTATATTTAAAGTTCTTAAAATTACGTACGCTAGTGTTGTAAAAATAAGGTTTTATGTGTAAATATTTTGGCACCAATAAGTAAAAGTAGTGAGATATACTATCCACAATCTTCAGATAGCACGAGATTCGAGATTCTAGTGACGAATTAGTGACTTCGAGATTCGAGATGTGGATTGACAAAAGAATACTCAAAATAAGTTGTATGGACAGAGATACGAATCTTATGGTTCGGGTGAATAAAAAAAAAGTTATTAAAACAATTCAAAATCGGAAATTGTAATATCTCAGACGAGACATCTTGCATCCCATAATGCAGGGAAACATTGCCCGAAGTCAAGGCTCTGAAAAAAGGAGAACATCATGGCTGCAAACCCTGAGCCAGTCTACTGTAGGGTTATTCCGGGCCGCAGTAAACAAAGTTACCCGTGGAGGGCGGACTGATTACTGCTTTCGAGGTCGCAAATTATATGCACTTTGTTGTGGAGTGTTCACTTCTTCTACAACAGAGGTCGCCAGTGTGCAATATGTACTAGTTACGTCGGCGGACTTTACTGCGACGTCTCTCAAGGGTTGAATCAATGTCGTAATAAGTGTGCATACCTAATAAAATAAATTAAAAAAATGTTATTTATTAAAAATACTCTCGGGGTGAGGCGAGGAGCCCAGTTTATTTTTTGTCAATTTGCTGTTGGGTCAATGGCCCATTTCATTTTGCACATACCTGATATTGTCATTCATTGCTGGCCAGAATGATAATGTTGTATTCGGGGGATGAAGTCATTTTGAGGAGAACAAAGCCACGCTGCAGTGGCTGCGACCGCAGCGCGCGACGTTTTTTAGTGAGATTTTTATTAAATATTTTAGTGCAGTGGGTTCCCAAAGTTGACAGGACCGCGACCCACCAAAAAAAAATTTAATTTTCGTGACCCACCTCCTGCCGCACATTTTCCCAATTCATATTGTAATCATACAAAGACTGGTCTATTAAGAAAAAAGAAAAACCTCCAAATACAGGGTTATTTGGAAAACATTAATAACCGCGCAGGACTATATTCCTGCCACGATTATGAGTCGAAAATGTTCAAGCTATCATGACCTAAAATCAATAATTATGGAGATATGCGACATCAAAATTTGCATTTTTTTTCAATATTTCAGACTTATTTTTTGTAAAACGCTGAACTATCATTACAGTAACTTATATCGATTACGAAAATTTCATTCGTTTCAATACAAGTTAAATAAAATGATAAAAACCCTGAAAAATTTCCAATTGGAATGTTTTCCAATTGGAATTCGAAGGTTATTGTTTTTTTATTTGACTTGTATTGAAGGGAATGAACTTTACATATTCGATATAAGTTAATATAACGTTTTACAAAAAATAAGTTAGAAATATAAAAAAAAATGCAAACTTTGATGTCGCATATCTCCATAACTATTGATATTAGGTCATAATAGCTTGAACATTTTCGACTCACAATCAAGGCAGGAATGTAGCCCTGCGAGGTTATTAATGTTTCCCAAATAACCCTGTATAATCGAAATTTTTAATTACAAGAAATATGAATATGTGATATTTTAATGGGAAGGATGAATTTGTTGCCAATTATTTGTCATAACAGCATTAACGTTGACTTCAATTTTAGTCACTTTTAATCGCAGTGAAGTCGATACGTCCAATTTATTTCTGTATTTAGTCTTAATATAAACCATGGCAGAAAATTCCACTTCACACGAATGGGGACTTTCATGGCTTCGTCAGGCAAGCGAGCTAGCCATTGAAAGCTAGAATTTTGCTAATTGCTTGCGATTAAAAGTATTTTTCAGCGACGTATCTTCTGATAAATCAATAAGCTCTTCACTTACTTTTGTTGAAATTTCAGTCGGTATGTCGTCTTGGAATGGATTCTAAATCCAGTTTATCCTGTTGAACTTTTTCATCTCTTCTTCGAAGTAGGCGTTAAAGTTATTTTTCAACTCCGTTAAATGTGTGAAAATTGCGCGACACGACCCGGAAGAGACGTGTTGCGCGGTGTTGTGACTGTGAAGCCATGTATTCACCAGGGGACAAATTGTCCCTCAATAGCACGCGCGGCATAGAGTTTACGTGACGTAGCAACGTCGTGCACTGTTCCACGACGTCGCGCACAACATAGCGCGGCATTTCTACGTGCCGTGGCAACGTTGCCATGCCCACGGTACCCGAGCGAGCTCACTGCAACATTCCGCGGAGCGTCAGTACCACGTGGTATGTTTACAAGTGAATACGCATGCGCTGTATCTGTCAAGATGACAATGCGGGGAAACGAAATCGTTCTTGAACTCATCGAGCTGTATCGATCGAAGATCGCATAGAATGTCCGTCCTTCTTTCTCTTTACAGTAGATAATTTCGCATTCTCCTCTTTTTTCTCCTCTTACTTTTCGATAAACTCATTAACATAAACAGATACGCGGCTGTCATCATAACCTTATAGGGCGATATATTTCCGCGACGTCTGGAAAACAATAATTATTTGCAAAAAAGGACCTTGTTTTCAATAATAATCAATTTACTACAGTAAAACCTCGTTAATTTGAAATTGCGACCCAAAAAAACATTTCGAATTGCGCGGAACCCCGTTTTCACCAAATGAGATACCGCAGCTGTCATCGTAATCGCATCGGGTGACATTTCCGCGACAAGATATGCGAGTCCCGGTGTGTACACGTCAAATGACCGCGTCATTGTCCCCGAAACATGAGCGTAGATGTTGATGCGACATGCCGAGCGGAATGTTTCGCGGTTTGTCCCCTAGTGAATACATGGCTTGACCCACCAGTGGGTCGCGACGCATAGTTTGGGAAACACTGTTTTAGTGAATTAAATTTCGTTTCTAGTGTCCTGTGCGACCGCCCATTGTGCGCTTCCCAATTAATATTTTTAATTGCTCTAAAGCGACTACGGGTCGCGAAAATATTAACTTTTTTAATCACTGGATATTTTGATTTTCACTCATGCGGCAGTTTTAACTTTTGTCAAATTATTTTTTACACGAGAATCTGAAAATACAACACAGACAACAACGACAAACTCTTTTCTATTTTTAAATGTCATTTTTATTAATAACTAGCTACGACCCGTCAAAAATGACGGTACTTTTACATGCTGGTTCCCAAAAGAATAAGTGTTTACTTATACCGACACCCATAAAATAATAATAACGACTTTTATCAAAAAATTTATTTGTACACTTTTTTTTTATATTTCCCCTGCCGGCAGTTCATGGAACTATTTAAAACCCTATATAAACAATATAAGAAGACAAATGTAATACATTAGATTAAGTAATAAAATAAAGTAATAAAAATTAAAAATTAAGAAGGTATTGTAAAAACATTTAAAAGTATGTATATATTGATTGTTTTTGGTAAGATTTTTTTCATTGCGTTATTGTGATTGTTTTTTCAATTTAGTTTAATTTATTTAGAAGATTTTTCAATTTCGTTTTGAAATTTCTATAATTTTTTTTCCGTCTTCATTTCATTGGGAAGAGCATTAAAGAATGATACTCCTTGATAGGAGAAATGGTGTTGGGCTGTGCTAGTATTACATTTAGGTATCTTAGCTTTTTATTGTGGGTAGTAACTTCATGGTGTGAAAATATTCGGTTGCAAGATGCGAGCGAATTTCGTTGCATCCTCAAATTTCACTCTCAACGCGCTTAAAGGAGAATAACATAAATTTAGAAATTACAAGGACTTCCGTTACTATCGCGTGCATTCTTCATACAAACCCTCTTCTTTGTCGTATGCTCATGGCTGAGCGCTATGATGAAGGCATCTTGGAACTTGGTGCAGGACGCGTCCCCTCGGACTTGAGTTATGCTGATTGCAGCGTTTAAGGAGCGCCCTGTTAACTCCTTTATTTGGTCCATTCATCTCGCTGGAGACCGTCTTCTTGCTTTCTTTCCCTCAATTGCCCGAGTTTCTCCTGGCAATATGCCCTAAGTACGCAGGCCATAAGGCATGGCTGCCCAGCGCACCGCGAAGCCAAATTTCTAAAGGCATTTAGAAATTTTTATTCAGAATATTTTGAATAGGTTCACATTTTTCAAGAACACAATACTGGATTTTATCCCCAGGGGGATATCTTCAATCAATATATATATTTTAGATGTCTCATAGAGATGAAGCTATTTTTTATATGGGAAAGTAGGTATGGAAGCCTTCTTTTTGTGTGTTCAAAGGGATTACAACCTATCGGACGGCTGACTTTAGTGATCACTTTACACAATGTAATGTTCACCAATTTCATCCATTAGTCTACCACATATAGGTCGTAAACCATATGAACACAAAAAAACTTCCATTCTTAATTTACATAATACCTATATATCTTGATAAGAATTTTTTAGTTGAATACATAAAAAAAAGTTCTAAAGGAATCAAAAGACATCGAAAATTGAGTAATTAGAAGTTTTGATATTTAGGATCTTTCAATGATAATAAAAATGCAATAATAATTAATGTGATGAATAAAAAAGTAACCTATAAAAAACAAGTTTTTGTTATACTCCCTTTTTCAGTGAATCAGGTTTCGTGCCTACTGCACGCGTCGGGGTCATTACTCATTTGTATTGATTCCAATTTGAAAAAACCATTAAAATTTCAAAAACCCAAAATTTACACTATAATTATTATATTTTAAACGAAAATTTGTTAGATCATTTTTATCGTCGCCACGAGTCTGTCTACAAAGTTTCAGCTCGATTGGATCACGGGAGAAGGATTAAAAATCGATCCAAAACTTTTCCGGCAGACAACAAATCGCAAACGCTACGAGATAAAGGAAGGGAAGTCAAAATGACGAATTAAAAGTATACGAGAAAATAGATAAAAAATTAGTCTTGAAAATGTTAAGAAATATGTGACAAACACATCAAAATGTACACATATATAATAATAGCCTTTTTTCAGGCATTCACATTTAAGATTAGCTTGTGACAAGTTAGGCTGTCACACCATGGCAGATCCGTCTGTATGCCTTTTGGCAAAGGCCTCCTCCAATTTCCTCCATTCCTCTCTATCTCTTGCTATTCTCGTCCACGCGCCACCTGCTGTAGCCTTGGTCTCATCCACCCGTCTTCTACAAGGCCTGCCTCGTTTCCTTTTCTTGTCTCTTGTAAACCAATATATTATTGTTTTTGACCATTTCTCTCTTCTAAACAGATATAAAAAACACAAAAAAATAATCAATTAAACAAACTGTGTACGCAGAGGTTAAAAGTATACCAGTGATACTGGATTTAGGTTAAATCCAACAGATGGCCATAAAATAAATGAATAAATAATGTACGTGATGGAACAAAGAAGGAAGAAAGAAGAGGAATTGAAAAGTAACGGATGTGGCGGAGAGTGAAGAGTTCTGCCAATGTGGAACTGGGCGGGGCACTTGATGAGGCGTGAGATTGGGCGAAAATACTATTGGAGTGGCAACTGATCGATACAGAAGTGTGGGTCGTCCCAAGAATCTATAATGCTAATCTGGAAAATTATACTCACACACGCGTCAAACCCCCATTAAGGTGTGGATTACGGCCTAGACATCTCAGGCACTCAAATGAGACAGGATTAAATATTCAGATGTATATACACATATATGAAGATGCCTGAAAGGAGAAAGATTACCATTAACTACTGAAAACATAATTTGATAATGTTCATTTCAAAGCTGTGGTCTGAATCATCATCATCATCATCGTTGCTTTTTAAACATTCTGATAACACATTTTTGATGCGTAACACTTTTTCTCTCGCTTTCTCGCAATCTGCGGCAGTGATTTCGTGAAAAAGAACGGAAATGCGTAACAGGAAATAAGACGCTGGGTAGTGCTCGCAATTTCATTTGAACAATGAGCGCGCGCGATGGAAAAAATTATCGCTTACTTTAATGTAAACAATAACTACCCTTAATGATTTACACTCTCAAATTTGATGTAATGTATGTGATTATTTTGAAATATTTATACAAATTTTTCATACAATATGTATAGCGGCATACTACCGCCATCTAAGGAAATAAATAAAAACATATAATTGACCAAACACGTTTTTAAATAAAAATGCGTATGCAGATATGCGGTACCTACCTAGTCCATCAAAATTCAATAATAAATAAATGCATATACAATTTCATAACTTGTATTTACTAATTAATATATAGGTATTAGCTTTTTTAAATTTTGATGTTAATTTCTCTTGCAGCTCAATTGACATTTTTAATTGCGAGATGTCAAATGTTACACATCATATGCGACTACTGTAAGACTCGCTCGTTTTTTAAATTAATGGATATCGCAACAAATGGCCCAATAGTACGAGTCGTAATGAGATACATCTTAGACGTTTAGTTACTGACGAACGGAACATTAATGGTCAATAGAGTGACCACAAAAGTCCTGTCTCCCGCCGCGCTCTCGCGTTGGTCGCAAACCACTTGTTACCAAAATCACATAACCGTTTTCCAACAAACTTAATTTTAAAACGTCAAAAATAAATGTAATAAATTTCCTATTATTGATGGGTTTTGACGATCTTAAATTGGATGAAAAACATAGACCATGTTAGTTCTACGTTAGTTTAATGTTAATTTTTCTATTTTACTACTCAAGATTCGAGAGTAGAATCCCTCATCGCCAGGTGAAGTACGATGGTACTCTCGAAATTCAAGTATAAAATATAAATAAACTGAAGTAAAGATAACATATTTAATGTTTTCCATCAATTTTAAGAAAAATAATGGTAGATATGAAAATAAAATCACACTTATTTTCATTATTACTCGTTTAATTTTTTTATGACGCATTTAGCTTTATGAGGATATTTTCAATCTTACTACTTAAGTGAGGTTATTCTATAAAGGTAACACATATATGGAAGAGGATAGCTATATATTTTATTTATTTATTATTTTATTTTTCATTTATTGGTTTTCTTACAGCCATATAATTAATAAATCTTGAAAAAAAAACAATTATTGATGTACAGAGCCTTGGGCCAATTACAAGAAAATACATATATACAAGAATATTAAATTTTGATATAAATGAGGCAAAGGCAGCATCATTCATGTAAATTTACAGTATTTTTTTTAAATCTAGCTAATAATTATATTCGGATACTAAAGCTGTTTCACTAATTTATATCAAATTGTATAGCTTCATATTTTATTCCTTTAACGACTTATCAATCATTAGTGTTGGGACAAAATTGTTTCTTAGAATCGTGCCAAAATTCAAAAAACTAGTTAAGTTCTTATAATTATACAGGTGATGCTTTCAATATTTTTTGTATGAATACAAGTTGTTAAATGTAATGCCCCCATAAGGCGAAATGAGTATCACAAAAATTAAAAAAATAGATAAAACCAGCGTGTTTATTTCACATGTTTGATTATGAAAAACATATCTCCCAAACAAACAATTATTTTATTTATTTATTTATTTATTAACGCCTTACAGGGCTTTTACATACACATAGATAAAGTGTACATTAAAAGAATATTTAGTTTAAAGAAAAAAATAATAACACGTAAAAATACTAATAACATAAAGTGGAAAGAAAATACTTAAAATACAGATACAAATATATAAAGATTAATATAATATAAAGAAAAAAGCAAGCACATAACGAGCAGAAGCATAAGTAAATCACAAGATAATATAAAATCGCAACAATAAAAAGTAACCCATAAAAACCAAGTTTTTATTGTACTCCCTTTCTTTGTAAAATATAACAACAATTAAAGACGAATTAAAACATATAACATAACACTAAACTTAGAGTAATTTAATATATTTCTAAAATGTCAGATGTTTTGAGCTTTAATAAGACACTTCATGCTTTCAAGATTTAATTCTAAAAACATTTGTAAGTCAATTTAGATTTTCCACATTCGTAGTGAAGTACCTGTTATGCATACCGACGAAGTAATTCAAATTTAGAAAATATTCCGCGACGTTATCGGGCCGCCGTAATCAAACTTTTGTAATGATTCCAATTTGAAAAAACCAATAAAATTTCTAAAAATCCGAAATTATAATATAATTATTAATTTTTTTAACGAAAATTTGATAGATCTTCTTGATCGTCGCCACAAGTCTACTGGCCAAGTTTCAGCTCGATTGGATCACGGAAAAAGGGTCAAAAATCGATCCAAAGTTTTTGTTCACGGCAAGCAAGCAGACGCCACGTAAAAAGTAATAATATAGAGTAAAAAGCAATAGCACAAGCTTTGTAAGTCATAATATAATAAAAAATTTACATATAGTTAGTTATCTCACTCAACCAACAATCAAAAAAAAAAAAAACAATTATTTATGTCCAATTTGACAAATACTAATAAATCTTTCAATGCACCTTTTAATATATGTTTGAATATTATATATAGTTATCGGCAAAGACGTCAAGTTGCTTATGTAATTCTGTATTATAAAATGAGTCCACATGAATTCCTGGTTCAATTATTTATTTTTATTCGTATCAAAGAGTTGCATGTTTAAATTTTAGATGAGTTTGAACGTTTAAAAGCAAATAAAGCCTTCGTTAGAACACAACCTTAAGGACTTTGAAAGAAACCGGAAAATAAAGAAATACGCTCCAATTTGAATATTAAATTTTGCAACCGGCTTTTTTAGCTTTGTGTTTTATTCTGCAGGGGTGAGCCGGTTCAATATTGAGCGAATCATAATTGAGTGCTTTAAACGAATTCCGATATTCATTTAAAAATACATTTATGTATGAACTGTTAAAATAAATAAAAAGCAATCAGTTATGAAGAGCTGCTAGAATTTTTTCCAACACAATGCAGACTTTTGTTGCTAATAGTAAAACATTTGGTTAGATATTTCAAATATTTCATCGAATAATGTTGGTCGCTTGGTGGTTACCAATTTTTCAATATCGAAAATATAATTTATAAGGTGTGTTGTATTTAGAAAATATAATTTACCCCTTGTCGAGTCTTTAGGCCCACGACCCTACTAGAACAAGGGGATGAAGCTGATGATAGTTTATGATAAAAAAATGGTCTATCTTTTATTTAATAATAATATTTATCCTCCCTATCTTTAGAATAAAAATATTATTTAAATATATTAAGATTAAATAGACTGGACGTACTTATTTATACAGGTGAAGTATAATTTTTGATTAGAAGAAATCTGTAAAACGTCAATATTTCAATCATTATTACGGAAATATTTGGCATTTATTTAAATTTCGTACTCGGATACCTTTGTTGAAGAAATTCGTGGATCTGTATTACCTAAAAAACTGCTTTCTACCAACTTTCAAAATAATATTTGTAGGATATTTTGAGTTTGTTCAAATCTTGGGTGTACATAGGACTTATGACCTATCTTTATGGTTGGCTTAAGTTCACATGGGTGGAAATGGCGAATGTTACATTGTGTAAAGTGATCACTTAAGCCAACCATAAAGATAGGTCATAAGTCCTATGTACACCCAAAATGACTTCTATAAAACAACAAAAATTGGAAATAATATTTCCTGGCGTATCCTAGTGTAATGCAAGTATTCGGATGAATTTCATTACACAATAAAGTATATTGCTCTCAAAATTCCGTAAAAATTAATTCTAGATTTTCTCATTAGCGACATCTGTGGGGATTTAGGGGAATGAAAATGGCTTTGTACAGGCCGCATGGAAAGGCGCTTACAACTCATATGTGAAAGCTTTCCACACAATTTGAACATATATACAACTTCCAAAAAATGAATAAGCATGGTATATTCATATCATAAAGGTAGGTCATAAGTCCTATGTACAAAATGACTTCTATACCTACTTTCCCATAATAAATACAGTTTCGTCTCTGTGATATCTATAATATATATTAATTGATTAATAATATTTGTACTTCATCATCCTCATCTTCCCCTTGCCCTAGTAGGGTCGGGGGCCTAAAGACTCGACAAGGTGCTTCCATGATCCCCTGTCTTGCGCTTCTTCTGCTCGAGTCGACCAGTCCAGACCTATTTTGTTTTCAAATAATTTTTTTTGTTGTTGCGTCTAATTTCGTCATTTCTAATTCTAATCTCTTAGGCTTACTCCAAGCATGGATCTCTCCATGGATAGTTGCGTGTATTTGAGCTTTTCTACACTTTTCTTTGTAAGGGCCATAGTCTCCACTCCATACGTCATCACTGGCAGTATGCATGATTCAAAGGTTTTTTTTTAGGCTAATTGGGATCTCTTTGTTCTCGAAGATATGTTTGAGTTTGCCAAAAGCAGCCCAGCTCATTTCTATTCGTCTTGGCAATTCTGCTGTTTGGTTATATTTGTTCATTTTTATCTTGTGTCCTAGGTATATATATTCATCTACTTTATTAACATTTATAATCACACACAGTAGTATTCTACTGTGCATGATTGAATTGTGCGATGATAAATAAAAAAAAGAATTTCTTTACGGTGGCAAAAAATTTAAAATTTGACTTAAAATTATTAATTGGAAATACTCTCCAGAAAGGACAAAGGACCACTCCGCGACAACCGTAAATTATGTCTCCGAAGGAGCCCTCGCACCTAGATTGATATAATAATGTAAAACTTGCTTTAATTCCAGAATTTTTTGCAGAATTCACTGCCCAAGGTCTCCCAAACTTTTGGGAGCAACCTTTTGAATGTCAAGAACATAAAGGCGGCTTTGTTTTGGGTTTATTAATTATTTTTCCGTGACGAACGCTCGAGAGCTTAATAACGACAATACCTAATTTATAAACAGGGAAAGTTGTTTTATTAAATTATTGGAAAATTAATTTTATTTCGGCAGCGAATGAATAGAAACCTTGAAGCCTACGAGATTCCGCTCAAAATAATTTATATCATAACTATGAATCGATATTGTCACGGAGATGGGGATGTGGGGGCAAATAAAACACAAAAAAAAACAATTGAAAATTTTATTCATGACACAAAGTCACTGGACAAGAATTTAATCGGAGCACCGTTCTTAAGTTTCATCATCATCATACTTGGCACTACAACCGTTGGTGGGTCTTGGCCTCCTCAATAATTTTCCTCCACTCATCTCGGTCTAGTGCCAGCTCTCTCCAGTTTCGAAGCTCTAAGGCAGAGATATCTTTAAGGACGTTGTCACTCCATCTTAATTTTGGCCTTCCTAAGCTCCTTCGCCCTATTGGCCTTGAGTTCAGCAGGGACTTTGGTGCTTGATGCTCGGACATTCTCTCCACACGACCCAGCCACGAAGTCTACACTAAGTTCTTAAGTTTACACTAATTATTTATAGAAAATTCCACACAGGTTCGCACTTATTGATGTCACAACTTATTCACGTCACTAGAATCTTCGCTTCACCATTTGTCTATCGTGTTAGGTAGATCTCTTCTGTTTCGCACGTATGTACCCACTCGCGTCGATATCTGTCACTTGGTCACACTGCTAGCCACCTGAAACGCCGCCACACACTTCGCTTTTATCCGTTTATTCGCAGGAACGTCACAAAAACCATGGCGCGTTTAAATGTAACTATTAAAAAGTTTTAATAAATCGGCAAAAATAAGCGCCCATCTTTTATTTGAAGAGCGAGGCAAAATATTTTTGGACGAAAATTATATTTTACTATTCAGAATATTTTTGAGTTTGTTCAAATCTTTCAGAACAGTGCTGGATTTATGTCACAGAGACATTATTAATTAATTAATGTATATTATAGATATCTCACAGAGACGAAACTGTATTTCTTATGGGAAAGTAGGTATAGAAGTCATTTGGGTGTACATAGGACTTATGACCTATCTTATGGTTGGCTTAAATTATCACTTTACACAATGTAACATTCGCCATTCCACCCATGATGGAATATAGCATGCTTATTCAGCATGGAATATTCTATCATGCTTATTCAGAAATGGTAATATTCTATCATGCTTATTCGACATGGTTATTCTTCATTCTTATTCGAGCATGGTATATTCTATCATGGGTGGCAATGGCGAATGTTCCTTGTAACTGTTGATCACTTAGCCACCATAAGATAGGTCATAAGTCCTATGTACACCCAAATGACTTCTATACCTACTTTCCCATAAGAAATACAGTTTCGTCTCTGTGAGATATCTATAATATACATTAATTTAAAAAAAAACATGTTCATATGTTTTATGTTCCAACATATGACACAGTAACGATATACACACATCCAAAAAACACTGCGTAGAAAGGAAAGTTCATAGTCTACAGCCAATAGGTGAGGTGGTATTGCCTTTAATCTTTATCTTAATGTATTATTGTGTATAGGATGTTTATAAATATATAATGTTTAAATATTCAGCAATGATTCAAAATAGAATAAATGAGTCAAGGTATTTCAAGAATAGAATTCAAGAACTATACATATGGATCTCACCAAGATAGTGCGCTTTTGCATCTAGACGCCACATTTGTGGGGTATAAAAGCAAAAGCAGCAATGTCAAAAAAAATAAAAAATGTTTTGAATGCAGTCACCGAGAATTACTAATTTAAAATGTATTGAATTCTAGATTTTGTGCATCTATCCCTTCCAGAATCATGTTTCTTATAAATTTACATGCTGTTTCTTAATGGAATTCATTACATTGTAAATGAATCATCCGCATTATCATTTATTGGATATTGGTGCCTTTACTTTTATACCCCACGTTTAATATAAGCGTGTTTTTTTTAATTTAATAAAAACTCAATTAGTTTTTTATTAATATTTTGATTTTTTAATTTTTTATGGCAGATGATACAAATAATGGTGAGATGTATAAAATAAGGTACAAATAGGGATATATTTCTCTACGTAACAATTTTCATCACTAGTGCTACCAGATGGCTCTAACAACAATGAGGTGTAAGAAGCAAAAGAACATAATTCTCTATTTAATAATGTCCATCATAAAGGTTATCAAGACGCTACGCTACTCTAGATAGCGCTGTTCTCACAGCTTTAACTGGCGGCCGAAATATATAATAAAAGTACGTCATTTTGACGGGTAATAGCCAGTTATATATATATAAGGACACTTTGAGTAATTTTGAGAGCTTTGATCTTCCACGGACGTTTTAACGACACCATATAAGAAATGTACAATAATGGTATATATATATATATAAAGGGTTATTCGTAAAACATTAATAACCTCGCAGAACTATATTCCTGCCTTGATTACGAGTCGAAAATGTTCAAGCAACCATGACCTAATATCAATAGTTATGGAGATATGCGACAACAAAATTTTCATTTTTTAAAAATATTTCTGACTTTTTTTTGTAAGACGTTGGACTATCATTACAGTAACTTATATCGATTACGAAAAATTCATTCGTTACAATACAAGTTGAATAAAATGATAAAAACCCTGAAAAATTCCATTTGCAATGTCTTCCAATTATTCCAACGTCTTACGAAAAATAAGTCGGAAATATTGAAAAAAAAAATGCAAACTTTGCTGTCGCATATCTCCATAACTATTGATATTAGGTCATGGTTGCTTGAACATTTTCGATTCGTAATTAAGGCAGGAATATAGTCCTGCGAGGTTATTAATGTTTTACAAATAACCCTGTAGGTATATCTGTATATATCTTCCATCCATCCATCTCCAATCCTATGACAAAACTATGCAGAGAGACCTTGCCAGCTCTGTGATGAATGAGAGCCAATATTTACGGTGGCCGAGGTCCGTGCAAAGAACAGAAATGGCCCAGCCCAAGTGACTGAAGAGGAAAATAAATATGCCAAATGGTGGCTGGAGGTCCTCGCCAGAATGGGCTATCGCCCGTGGCAAGATAAGTTGTGCACTTAATTTTACACGCCTCTAAATTATTAATCTTGGAGAGAAAAAAACGAAGGCGGTCGGCAATTATTCGAAACTCCCATCCGGGTATGAAATATGACAGTCCTAAAGTTTTTACGCGGAGCCTTTTAGGGGACCTCCTTTTTCCCTGCGAAGGGTTGTGAGGGGTCTCACGAATATTCGCCGTGTCCTTTTTGTTAACAAATAATTAACCTTAGCCTGTCAGTTTCTTTTCCAAATAAATGATTGGTCATGATGGTACAAATTATTTAAATATTAACAAAAAATCGTACGTATACGCGGTAGAAGTTATATTTAATAACTAAAGTAAAGAAAAAATTACATATTAATGGCGCTCAAAGTATTGAGTTGTATATAAAAAACTACACTGATAATTGTTGAATATTCTATTGAGTTTTGTGAAAAGAATTAACTCATACTTACAGAAATGTAACCTCGAATATTTTTATATAATTGGGGCACACAAAAACTTTTTTAAAAAACGATTGAAACATTTGTAAACTCGCATGTAAACAGAATCTGACACCTGACAACAATTCACTATAGCGTCGTTAGTTCTAGTATTGTATTTCCGTTGTATGTTTCACTATATTATTCCGTTACAATAAAAACTTTACCCTAAATATGTTAAAAGATGTATAACTTCAAAAAATAATCTTCTTTTATTGATAAAAAAATCTCTTAGTAAGGAAAAATCACATTTAAATTAAATCAAGGACTAGGTTGAATAAAATAATCTTAGAAAAATATGTATAAATGTGACAATACCATGGACTACCAACAGATGTCGACATTATTAATCCATCTCTTTCAAAATTTAAACAATCATTATATTATCATTTCCTCTCAAAATGCTTAACTCCAGAGTAATGTCTTATTTTTCACTTATACCTATACTGATATGCTGTAATTTAACTATGTTTTCTTATATTACAACATACGCGCTGGTTTCAAATATGTATATTTAAAATTATGTCTAATCCAACCAAAATATGTCAATTTTATGTATTTAGTATAATGCCACATTCATGATAAGTACATATATACTCGTGATTTCAATTTTTCCATCATTCATGTTTTTTATTGTATTATATCTCTACTCTTATATATTTTATGCTTTCAAATGATTTTATTATTCATGTGCTTTATTGTATTATATCTCTACTCTTTTACATTCTACGTTTTCAAAATTTTCTATCTTTAATGTGTTTTATTGTATTGTATTTTTGCTTTCCGATCTATTTTTCAAATAAAATGTTTGTTATTATTTTCCACTAAATTAATTACATATAGTTAAATCAACATACTATATCTATATATATGTACACCACGTAAATAGGATATTTTGTAACTACCTGTGAAAACCTGTAATTGGCTTTCTTTATGTACCACATTCCTTGTTTTTTCTTACTTAATTTATAAGCTGTTGGTTTTCCAAATAAATATAAATAAATAAATAAATTTATATTTTATTTTTTGTCTATTTCAACACTGATGTACAATTCTATTTCTATAATTTACACACGTATGTTGTTGTATTAAAAGTATGTATAAATGCATAGAAGGTAAAAGGCTATTTAGCCATGTATATTAAATAAATAAATAAAATAATTAAATAGAAATGGGCTGAATGAACATAAATATCATGTTACACAGTGTGGTTCCGCGGCTTAAAAACATCACTACAACCTGTTAAATTTGAAACAATTAAAAAAATCGCGTTTTATTACAAACATACTTTTTTCTTGAAAAGACCTGATTTGAAACGAAAATTAAAAAAATAAATAATTAAGACAGCTTATTCAAGCAATTATTCAGCTTGTCCGATTTCTATCAATCATTTAACAAACTGCTTCGTGTTCTCGTCTGCCAACCGATGCAATTGGCGCACCGTGGAGCATCTGTGGTCGCTTGTTGGAAGTAACGAAATAATATATAATGCCGACCAACTAGATCGGGAAAATGTATCTCGCACAAGATGTGTATTGATAACAATAATTTAATAAGATGATTTATACAACGCCATTTTTGTACAAAGAAACACCGAAAATTGCTCCACTTTTTGGGCTTTATATGACTCTATGGACAACGATATGTAAACGATAATCTAAAATTTATTAAAAGTACCTATTGCAAAATCTGTCAGTAAGATTACATATAATTTATGATTTAAAAAACATTGTTTTTAAAAAATTAATTATATTTTTGAGGTTTTTCAATCTTTTGTACATGTACACTATTGTACGTGTACAAAAATTTTACTTTTAATTTATTTATGTTTTTGATGTATGATTATTAAATTATCATTATCAAAAATATTTATTTATTTATTAAATCCCAAAAGAAAATATAGAATATATATGTTACATACATTGTAAGTATATTAAATCCTATAAAGGTATATACAAAAACCTGTACATAGGTTCGGGAAATGATAAATTAGACATGTGTAATGATTTACACACGACTAAAACTCAATAAAAATAATATAAATTCGTAACTAGTGACTAATATTAATTAATACCTAAAATAAAACAATATATTTTTTATACATTCTTATCTTTAATTTAAAAAAGATGCGTACACGGAGTACATGTCGTATTATTCGTACTATTTTCAAATTTAGCTAAATGCTTGTGGTATAAAAAAAGAACTAACTTCGTGGTCTCTTGGGAGGAAGCTCAGATCCTCGACTGTGGATCACTAGGCGAGTCACAACCACGACCAGCAAGTTACTTTATTTATTACAAGATTTGTATACTTATATTGAATTTTGTTTGAATAATATTTTGAACTTTGTAACAAGCTAACTAACTATTTAAAATTATTCAATAAATTATCGTTGATGAATACTTTAAGATTTTTTTTTTTTTTTTTAATATTGAAATTTCTTTATTGAAAATAAAAATATAACATACATTTTACATTGAAAATTACATTTTTTTTATACACGTTCAACTCTCCCAGTAAAGTAATACTTGTGTTTTTGGGGACAGGAGTAGTAATATTTGTAAAGTCTATTTTTATATTCCTTTCATATCTGTTGGCAGTACAAAAGTTAGTATGCAGTATGCACGCTTGTCATGAGAGAGATGGGAATTCGATACTTCATCGGGAAATTTTTTATGCATTTAAGTGATATTTTAAAAACTGAAATACACATCTTCTGGTTTGTGTTTTCTGGCGTATTATGCCGTGTTTTTACGACTTTTCCTGGCTCTCATCATCATCATCAGGGCTATTTGGCATTGGGATCCGAAACGTCGGCCAGAAATTACTTATTTAAGAAACACGGCGTAATACCCCAGAAAACACAAACCACAAGATTCAGATCGGCCGTGAAAATCTAAGAAAACATTCAGAAATACATATTCTAATCAGGAATTATATGATACATGTATGCGAAGCAATTCTAATTTATAAAATATTCTTGTTTATCTACTGCTTGTCCGGCTATCGGACGTTAGTGGTCATGGTGGAGATCATCATCTTCCTAGCAACAGCTCCAAATAGCTGGACCGTAGATTTACCCAACCATTGCCCTAAGTTTCTAAGCCAGGATGTCCTCCGTCTTCCAAGAAGAATGAGATGCAGGAACTGGTACTTCTCTGGATGTATATTGTAATTTCCAGGTTTAAATAGTTTTAAGGATTTCTTTTTCCTTTAGCATCTAGATCATTATACTTCTTCTTCTTTCGTTAGATCCTTGATCTATGTTGACAGGTCAGTCCTGGTCTTGTGATGAGAATGTCCAGCTCTTTCTCCATTTCTTTGGTGGTCTCCCTGGTGGTCGGCGCCCCTCTGAAATCCCGCGCATCACGGCTCTGGGAAGTCTCGTCCGCTCCATTCTCTAGACATGGTCCTTCCGGAAACGCCTTCTCTGCCTGTCCATCTTACAATAGGTTGTAAGTCGCAGGTTCTGCCGATTTCCGCATTGGGTACTCTGTCTCTGAGGGTCTTGCTCGCAATGGGTCTTAGAGTCTTCATCTCGGTAGTTCTGAGGAGGTGTTTAGTTCTCACTTCATCATTATACTGTCATTTATAACCCTATCAATACAGATTATTTTTAGAAGCCGTCTGTAGATCCACATCTCAAATCCTTTTAGTCGCTACAGCATTGTTTCTGCGAGTGTCCTTGATTCCGTTTCGTATAAAAAGATTACGACAACCATCCCTGGAGTGAATGTAAATCGGGGATGTTAACCGATTCAGGGAATTATTGTAATTAAAATGATGAACGGCCGTCGCGCTAGTAAATGTGTATCGCGACATCCCTAATGAAGAGGCTGGATCTCGTTGGCCGGAATTAATACAGACGCGTTAAATTTTAAATACTCGAGTCGCCCCTCGGGGTGCCGGGGGCGGGGCCCGGGGAAGGGATGATCATTCTGCGCTTTCCATTACCACCCGACCAAACATCGTTAAGCGGCGCGGTTAGCAGCTTTCTGGAAATAACCACCGCACCGAAAGGTGTTCATTCAGGTACATTAACAAAAATTTTAACAATAGTTTCGTGTTCTCCAGACATTATTTGCACTCGATACTGCCTCTACGGTGCAATTTTTGTAATTATTTTTCATTTCTGATCAGCTGTCATCCATGTATTTTTCAATTCATGTACTACACACACATTGTATATTATTCTTCCTTTGCATACACTGTATTTATGTATTTTGTTGTATCTTCTATATTTTGTCCTATTTTGCTTTATTTATATTCATGCTTTGTTATTTTCTGATGTTTGATATTAATGCTTTGCTATTTTCTTCTCCTTGTATTTCTCTGCCTTTTGTTTATATTTTGTTATCTACTTGTGATTTTATTATTATATATTGTTATTTTCTTTGAATAAATTATTTTTCGTAACGCACCCCAGAGGCAGTTTCCTCGCCGCGTCGCACGAGTGCTTTGCATCGTCAGCGGCGTAGCGAGGAAACTACTTTAGCATTAAAACAATGCCAAACTGGATGGTGAAAGTGTAGGACCGATACGAGAGTTTTTGCTCGTAGAACGGTCCTGGGTCTGTGGTGGGTCCCACTTCACTGTTATCCAGTACACACAATTATGTTGTCATTGCTGAATGCGATACCAACAGGGCCCAAGACTTGAGAAGATTAAAACTTAGATGAAGCGCCAATGTCTTCAAAGAAGAGCTATTGGTGTAAGGTCCAATACGCTAGCCAGGAAGTTTTCTAGATGCAGTAACGAAGTGAAAAGATACCTTTTCGTTACTTATCGCACGAATCTATACACAAGTGAGCTGTGGTGCAGACACACTCTGCTGTCCTACAACTCTATGAGAGTGCAATATAATAATGCCTTCAGGATAATGCTCGGTCTACCCTGGCGTTGCAGTGCATCTCATATGTTCGCAGAACACAGGGTCCGTGGCTTTGCTGCTCTCCAACGACTGAAGATAGCTAGCGCAAGAAAGAGGATGTGGGGGTCTAGCAAATCCATTATTCAAGCAGCTGCTATGTGGCTTGACTCCCCAATGCATAAACGATGAACCCTAATTATGCAACAGTGACTGTTCTCCATTATTTCTTATGTATTCATCTATTTTGTTTATTATTTTCTACTTTCTATTTTTACTTATATGTATATATATATCTATATGGCGAGGTGAGAATCTATTCTAAACAAGCTGAAATAAAGACCTATTATTATTATTAAAGACATATCTATCTTAGATATGAATAGTTTGCTGTAGGGATCAATACGAAAAAATTCTTGAAGAGACCGTAACATGCCCAGGAATTAATAGTGGTGTGATAAAGACGATACTTTGTAATTAAAAAACAAATGTACTCATATGGAACGAATGTGTGAGAGAGTGACAATAGAATGAAGGTATGTGATGTGAGAGTTAATGGGATTAGAAAACGCCTTAACGTGATCAGGTAAACCGTATACTCGTAGATGATCCTGGTAAAAAGCCTCAACAATCGACGAGCTTGCATGGGAAGATGACAAATATGGTTGAGATGAGAGTTTGTGAAATTCTATCTTTACTCTCTGCCTACCCTCGGGAAACGACGTCATAGTAAATAAGTTACTGTTAAACGTACCATACTGGCCCGCAGCTCGCGGCTGCCTTCGCTTCTGTTATCGCTGTCAAGCGTGTTAAAAAAAACGCGCGGTCCTATTTATATCTAGCTAATGCTAATTTCGAACCCTCTAGGCATTTCTAGTGTTTAGGAGAACTTTCTCGTGGCTTCCAGGCTTTTATAGATGTTTCTCGATGCTTCCCGAAAGCAGTAGATTACGCGAGGCGTTCTGGAATCTTCGATAGTGTTGTTGTGACATGTGACAGAAGTGCGCAATTATATTTAGACTCGTTACAATATCAAATGATTTGAGTTGTTGTATCAAATTATATTTAGACTCGTTACAATATCAAATGATTTGAGTTGCATGAAATTGAACCATACATGAAATTCGTTACTAATTATATACTAAACATTTATTCACGAATTGACTCTACAGATACTTAGTTTGATTAATTCAATAACATTTTTTTATCTTGTTTACTAATAAAAATAATAATTCGAGGCCTAGTTAGTCCCTGGAGTACCTCTTCTATTATAATTTATTTTACAAAATTGTATATTGATTGTCTACTTTCAGCGCGGTGCGGCGGTTTCACAAGCCAGTGTCCGACTTGAGACCTCGTAGCGGTTAATGTAATTAACCGCGACGCCTGGCGGTTCGCAATACCTAAGCATCAATGTATCCAGTTTGTATGTTCACAGGCGCCAAGATGTAAAATTGATATTTATTTAAAGTGGAATATATTTTTTCGGAGGCCTTTCTTGTAAAATTTTCCTCAAAAACTGACTTAGAAAACTTATTAAAGTTAAAATTAATGTCGGGTACTTAGTGTCGGATGAGGTCTGAATGTTAAAATGCATGAGACAAGGATGCTTTTTTTGAAATAGAGATGCGAACACGGAATACGATGCACATCAATATCGATTTGAGCTAAAAGCTTGTGATCGAGTAAAGACTTGCTGGTGTATTGGATTGGGGCTCAAACAAGCGATCATTGGATCACTAAGCGAGTGTCATAACCACTACACAAATAAGCTACTTAAATCATACCGCAAATGTTTAATCATTACTCGATAGTCTTTAGATGTCTGATATGATACAACACAGGTAATTAAGTAAATGCAAGATGGATCGATTATCTCTGATACAACGATAATATCGCTAGTTAATATCATTGCCAGTAGAGCCTCCAATCCGAATATTCGAAACTCGAATATATTCGCCTGTTTTTAAGTATTCGTTATTCTTTAAAAAGTATTCGTAAAGTATTCGTTCATATTTATACTATAAGATATTTAATATTTTTCCAAACGAAATAAAGGTTTACGAACCTTGACAGTCATTTGCAAGGGTATTCTGTTTTTTTTCAGTACCGCTCTGGGCTATATAATTATCGGACATCAAAGATGTAAAAAACATAAGTTGTGGGACGTCTTTTGCATTTGCCTTTTTTTAAGTCATGTTTATCTTTATAGTTTTATTACAATAAGCACTTCCGGTGGAGTCAACGATGGAGTCGGCTTTTTCATAAATACATGAGCCGACAGACAAGAAGTTATATACAAAATAATTTTAAAAAAGCTTGCACGTGGGGTGTGAGATTGAAGCAATATAAACATATCTAAAATTTTGTCAGTTATCGAGAGAATACTGACTCGTTTGTATCTATTTTTTTATTGTGTTTTTTTTTAAATTTGTATTTCTTAATTCAACATTATTTTTCAATATATTTTTTGTTGTTTTTTTATAAAATATATTCAAAAAAATTAAAAAAATAAATTCACTTCAATTATTATGTTTTTTTAAAATATATAGAATGTATTTATCTGTATTTATCATTCAAAGTAAATTATTCCTTTCTTAAAATTTTTACGAATGTATTCGAATATTCGAATATATTATCATTAACTATTTGATATTCGAATAGTTGGAATCACAAATATTTGGAGGGTCTAATTATCAGCCTTCATTTTCTACTAAAAATAATTAAAAACACGCTATTATAAAAGCAGACCAATAAGGAGAAAATACTATTTTTACCAGCCACAGTTCTAAGAACGATCAGAGTATGCGTAATACAATCAAAATTTTAAGCTTCATATTCCGATCAACCAAATAAACTACAAATATTTGCAAACTAATCTTAATCTCCTAACCTTGGAAGATCGAAGAAAATTAACAGATTTAATATTCCTTTTTAAAATATTACACTCAAATTTCGACTGTTGCGAACTCCTGAATAGTATTAATTTTAAAGTACCTAACCGTAGGACCCGCCAAAACATGCTGTTTTATTGTGACAATTTGGACACAAACTATCGTTCAAATTCTAGCATACCTCGGATGCACAAACTGGGCAATGAACTACCTACATATGTCGACATTTTAAATCTATCTCTCTCAAAATTTAAAAAATCATTATATGATCATTTCTTTTCAAAATATTAAATTTTTATATAATGTCTTAAATTTTTTATATATACCTGGCTATTCAAATTTAATATTGCTATATTATCGGTGAGTTAAAATTTCTGAGATCACCACTTTACACTTTTTTGCATATATACTTTTTTTACATATATGTCTAACCTCATTATGTTTAAACTATGTATATATACTTTTTTACATTTATACCCTTTATTTTTCTTATACATGTAATCGTTTGTTGTATTTTAATTGTGTATAAACCTGTTGTAAAAGGCTATTAAGCCGTGTAATTAATAAAATAAAAAAAATAAAAAATCGTGCAGGGTTTTCTCCGTGTTCTCGGGAATAATAATGAAACATTCAAAGTAAGATGCATCCGATCGTTAGGTTAGGTTAGGTTAGGTTAGGTTATTTGAGAAAAAGCGCCCCTCGTTTCTGATTTATTGACTGTGATCGGTCTCAATTCGGTGGCAGTTAAAATATTTTCGTTTTAAGAATTTTTTTATAAAAGAATATCTTTTTTAAATAGTATATTTTCTTCTTTTAAATCATCGTCACATCAAATCTTATAATCAATTCTCCCCTCAAAACTCATTTCCCTTGAGCCACTTATAAAATAATGTAAACCGACAGATGTCACTGGCATGTATAATGTCTGATACAACAACGCGTCCGCATTTCAAATATATTTTTTGGAATACTTAAACTGATTTTGTAAGAACGATGAATAATTATTTTGTTGTCATTTGGAATGCGTCTCTCTGCCAAATTTCAGAACGATTATTGGTTAGAAAGTAGGTTATATGTTGATAGCAATTTATGTCCCGTAAAAACAGACAACCTGAGACTCAGATTTCGAAATTAAAATAAGAAATGGTTTCATCCTGCATAGGATAAATAAGCACATACTTGTAGATGAATAGAAGAGCGCACATGTAGAAGAAGAAGAAGAGGAAATTTATAATGATTAAAATAATATTATAAGTGTCCGCAAGGCAGTGTGTGATTCAATGGTGTGATTTTATTACGTACTAGCTGTGCCCACGCGGCTTCCCACGAATTGATTTTTAGTACACCGTTTGGATCGTCATAGAACTTTCGCGAACCTTCTAGAACATTCTCCTTCCAGAACTTTCAATAAATTTTTTGAATGTACAGGAACCTTCTAGACACACTGAGACATTCCGCCACTCAGTTTAAAATCTTATAGAACTTTCGGGAATTTTCTAGAACCTTCTCCTTCCAGAACTATCTAGAGCAGGTTTTTCCGGAACCTTCTAGACTCACCGTCACAGTCGATGCACCTATTTTGAAGCAATCTAAAGCATTTGCGGCCTTCCCATAACAAAACAACGTAATGTATATTATAGATATCTCACAGAGACGAAACTGTATTAATTATGGGAAAGTAGGTAAAGAAGTCATTTGGGTGTAATAGGAATTATGACCTATCTTTTTATGGTTGGCTTAAGTGAACATTAATTGATTAATAATGTCTCTAAGTATACATTAATTGATTAATAATGTCTCTATGACATAAAATCCAGCACTGTTCTGAAAGATTTGAACAAACTCAAAATATTCTGAACAAAACAACGTGCTAGAAAGCACATTTTCGTCACCCACTCCCACCCACGCACAGCCATCCCCACCAAACTCACATATTTTCGATGTGACACCAAGGGCTATCCACCACTATAACCACCGGTGGTTGTGGCTGGAGAAAACTTGGCAGGTAGGGAAACACGGGTTTCTTTATTGATTTAATTAAAATAAAGACAGATATTTTATTAATTTTATTATCATGAATTAATAAAAAATAAATAAATAGTGTTTGTCGAGCGTGGACAGATTTCAGAAGTGATTCAGTGTGGCCGCCGGCTATTGTAGGGAGTTGGACCGAAACCGCGCTTGAAAAAATTAATACAACTTAAGGGAGGGCCTCTCCCGACCCACCCTGCCTCCATCCCCCTCTGCCCGCGACACGTTTAGTCAAATGTTGAAAAACTGTGCCGCGCAAAAACAGTAACTCTATTTTTTGTGAATTAGGGTTTATAAATGGCTAAAGATGTTTAAAAGAATAAAGGGGGATTTATGACTGTCAAAATGGGCCCAACGCGCAAAATAAATGAAACCGTTTCATAGGAAGCTGCTTTATTAGGGAAATATTCATATTCAATTTATACAAAAAGCCTCTGGCGCACCGCGAATTTAAAGTTCTTTAATTTCCTTCAAGTTAACTTGGTGGCAGAGATTTGTACACACACGTTTGTGATACGCTCGTCTTCTTCTCTTTAGACTAGTTTCTTAGAAGAAGTTAGATTAGTAGTTGCGGAAACTCGCCAGACGGGCTTCTATAGGCAAATTCTATTGCGTCGTAGACCGCAAATTTCCTCAAAGCAGCGCATAACATTTATTTTCTGGGAATTTGCCAGTATAAACTGGGGGTTGAGAATTCTTGAAATATTTAACATTTGATTTGAGAACTGCCACATAACAACCATCTTTCCATCGTATGAAGGAGGTACGTGCCGTGGACATATTTCGATTTGTTACGCCCACAATCTCCAACATCAGCCATTCTGCAGTTTCCAGCAGCGAACCTTCTAGAAACTCCTTTCAATGAGTTATGGAAAGCAGTTTCTGGAAGGTTCGTGATATTTTTCGATGGCTTTTGGAGGTTTTTGAAGATAAAATGTTCTACTCTGTCAACTCTTACATAGCCCATTAATTTTTATTGGTATATATAACATATTTGATATTTTTATAAATAAGTGCAATATAACATTCATTAAAATAAAACAAAAATCAATATTTTTTCACCACTTTATTAGATTATACAATCTACACAATTTGTACACAAGCAATCCTGAAGAAGAGAACATTGTTCTCGTAACATGTGGATTGTATAATCTAATAAAGTAGTGAAAACCGAGTGATTTGTGTTTTACTTTGGTAGAAATCAATAACTTTGTGGTTTGACATATTAAAATAAATTAAAACACTTTTCTTTGTATTAAATCACGATTTATTATTGTGCCAACCGGTTTCGCTTAAACTTAAGCTTCATCGGGGCTACTTAATAATTATTACAACTTAATAACAGTTATTAAGCTGCCCTGATGAAGCTTAAGTTTAAGCGAAACCGGTTGGCACAATAATAAATCGTGGTTTGATACAAAGAAAAGTGTTTTTATTTATTTTGATTTGTATTTTATTTTAATAGTAATGTTACCACAAAGTTCAAGCCTTCATTCAGATGAAAAAATATTCTTCGAACGATAAAATTCATATTTAAGCTAATCATAAAATCACCCATTCCATACTTGTGTTGTTATCGTGGCTTCAGAACACACTGGAACAGCGCTCACATGCACAGCTGATATGTGAGTATTGATTAAGGGAAACGAGCGAGAACTGGAACATTTTAAAAGGAACATTTTGAGGCGTATCTTTGGACCGGTTCTAAAGAATGGTTATTGGCGCAGGATCTAAAATAATGAGCTCTATATTTTGTTTAAGGAATTAAGTATTAGAAAATTTATAAAATTGGGATAACTTCGATGGTTGGGTTATATGGAGAGAGTGATTGAACAACAGACATCGAGTTCCTTGCTAAGTGCTCAGGAAGACCAAAACATGTATCTAACTTTGAGATCCAGAACTGCAGAGAGCTGGTGTAAGGCCGAGGAAGTAGAGAAAGACTGGAAGGGTTGTTACAATGCATACGTGAAGTGTGGCATGTAATTCAAATATATACAACTTCCAAAAATTAGTAGGCATGGTATATTCTACCACGGGAGGAAATGGTGAATGTTACATTATGTAAAGTACTGTGACGTTTTGCGTCTTTGTAGAGGGTGTATTTTGGGGTGAAGTTTTTTTTTTGAAGAAGTTTAAATCGAAAGTTTAAAAGAGAGGCTTTAAGAAAAGTTCTAAAAGCGATTTTACTTTAAGTTCATTTATTAAAAGTCTAATATATTATTTGAGATCTGCTTTTGCAAGCTCAAAGCTATGTTTAAAATTTATTTACGTGATTGAATTAAGTTTACGTTTAGTCTAACGTATAATTTGGCCAGTAATTGTCTAGTGATAGTAATTTAGGACTCCTCGATGTGACGCGGTTACCCGGTACTTTTGGTAGCGTAGCAGAAGAAATGCCATTGTATTCATACGAGGCGAAACTAACCTAACATTATTAACGCGCAACCTGAGCCGGACTCAAAACGACGATCGATTGAACAGACTAACAAAATCGCCTTTCATGGCGGTGCATCAGTCACTTCCTCGCATCCGGTAGCGGCATCGCGAACATAAATATGTCTACGTAGATTTTTCGCCTAGAACGAAGCCGCCTGGTTACCGAGGTCTCATATTAGCACCTGTGGACGGATTCCACGGTTGAGCGCGGGGTCACGATTACGATGGAATATTCAGATAGATAAATACCACTTGCGAAATACAGCCTAGGGCGCTATGAGTATAACTTGATATCCACATAATACAACCGACGGTACATAATAGGAACTTAGTGCTGATATTGCGCAACAACACGCAATATTTAATTTTATTGCGTATTTTTTTTTTTAATGCAATAGTATACTGGATCTGCCGGTCATCCAGATTAGATAAATCACGGTCGATTAATACACGGTTATACTTAACACACACACAATACTCAAAATGCAAATTAACGGCTGGGTTCTCCAGAATACATACATACATACAATGCTTACAACTGGCGCGATCGGTGGTCTTCGGCCTGATTTATCTGTTCATGGTATATAGTGGAAAGAGTAAACATATATTCATAACAACTAGGCGCAACAGAGGCTCGGGGCAAGCTTTGTCTGACATTATCACAGCCCGAGATTCTAAATCGAAATTTTCGATTCTTTCATAAGTCATATTTTATAAGAGGCAAGTTGATTTTGATTTTACTTTTACGTAGATTTTAGGTTACCCTTCTCTAAGAAAGGGGGTACAGCCCCAGCGACAACGCTGTACCCGGTAGCTACCACCTGCGTAATTTAATAGCTTCCCATGCTAATCTGCAGACCAAGATCAAGCCGAGACTCTATTGCTCCTGCTGGAATCCTCCGAAGTCCTCGCTTCCCGGCGACAAACATATCAGGAAGAAATCCCGCGTCTGATATTAAGGTTTGTATATTGTCCCGCGGGGCAGTCAAATTGACTGGTGTATATGATGAGGATCCCACGTTGCGGCTACCTGAGCCGGAGTATTATGATGTTTACTGCTGATTAAAGGGCTGAATGAACTAACTGGGTGACTGGAAAAGACTCTCCCTTGAGCGCGTCAGTCAGAGCCATGTTAGCATCGCCAATTATAGTTGATGTGATTGATCCCACGGTGTAGTCTTATTGACTAGAGATATTAAATGATGGTAAAACAGCATGATTATTACAGTTGATTGTGTAATTCCTGATATGTTTCTCGCTGGCCGGGAAAGGAGAACCCCGAAGGTCTCTGTATACAGCAAGTTAGAAAAGGTGATGAATGATGAGTATGATGGTGTTAGTAATGCCATCGCGCTCCTGAATGCGGTCCCGATCATAAAGTTGATTGTTAAACTGCTGACAGATCTCGTTCATTAAAGCGGTCCCGAGCATAAGTATTGATTGTCGAACTGCTACCTGCATCTTATAATTTCTCGTTCATGAGGAACGTCCTATCTCGTCCTTGAGTACGGAGTTATTACATTCACATACATTCATAACCAGAGCCCGAGCTCGTCGCACCAAGGGGACTGAAAAGACGTGAGAGGTTCTTCCCCTTAGATGTTAGAGGGGTCACCGCATCAAGACCTTCAGACCATCCTGTAATTCTTGGCTTTAAAACCCAGTTATAACCGGGTAGATACAGTTAAGATGGCCCTACCTAGTCCCTGACCTAAGGTGTCTCTCCAATCTAATCAGACTCCATAGCCGAGAACGCGCGCTCCGACATTCGACCCTGTCTTGCCACGCGAGTAGATCCAACTTCATCTTTTTCCACAATCGAAATTCAGCCTCCCAAGATCACGGGGCGTGAAAGACGTACGACTTCTCGCCTCCCGACCATGAAGAGACGAACTTCCCCATTCGGTTCTCGTTCATTATCCCATTTATAATCCCCGCGTGCCTAACCTTAAGAGTCTAGCGCCGGTAATAAGATCTCATTATGCTACGTTGGAAGTTAATATTGCACAACCGGACGAAATGCCTATTTCCCGCGATCCTATTCAATTTGTAAAACGCAATAATATGTATTTATATATGTTAGTAAAACGTTTGTAATGCAGAATGCACGTATGATGACCTCGCTTCTATCCCAAAGATAATTAAGATATAATCCCGACGTTACGTCCCGACATCAGTACTAATTTGTTTCCGCGTCCGTTACCGTCGGCTCTGAACCCACGTAATGAAATGAATAGTGATTATGTGACCATGACAAATTATGTAGCACGAACAATCCATTTAATACACATAAGAAAACATCAGGAATAAATAATATTAAAGGTTCTTATCTTATTTCTGTAGTTGGTCTGCTTCTGAGATGGCATCCTGATCCGAAGTAATATAACGGGTCTTCTCCAAAATTGAGCATTTACCAGCGCCTGTGTAGCCTCCACTTTCCTTCCATCGAGAATGCTGCTCGTTAGTACAAAATTTCCGCGATTCTAAGCTGAAGACCGGCTGCATCTAAATTAATTATTTCTATACAATATATACAATTCGAAACACGTCTTTATAAGAACTTGATAGGAACAAATCGTGTTTAATACGATTGCCCAATGATATGCAATACAAACATGTACCTTGTCCAATAATCTCACATCCGTGTTTTAATAAAATAATTATAAAATCCAGATTCATTTTTAAAATATATTATTAATAAGAAACTCCTCGCACGATCTACACAAATCATATAGAAATCCGTGTATTCAATCGCCAGTATAGATAACAAAGCAATCTTTTGCATAAGGATACATCCGCCCTGAAGAATCTCTCGAACATTCCGAACCTCGCGACATTAAATACACATAATTATTCCGAATTTTAAATCCCACAAACAAACACGAAACACCCTTCGTCAGTAAAGTATTCCATTTTAAAGCCTTTATATCTTTGGTAATATATGAATATCAAATTTAAATGATTTTTCATATGAACAGCGACAGAATTATATATTTCATAAGCGTTATGCAATAATTCACCCGCTGGAATTATCACAGTCGCAATATCACGATTTCTTGTATATTAAAATCTGAAGCGCGTATAGTAATAATTATCCCTAGGCCCAAATTACGTAACAAAACAATCCACAACATGTATCAATATTTGTTACGATCCAGAAAGTTCTAAATTGAATACACGAAAAAGGCAATAGAAATAAATAATATTGAAAATGCTTAGCTGTATCTTCGAGTGTTGCTGCCTCTGCGACTCGCTGATGGTATTTCGGTCCTCTCTCCACAAGAGCCTCCGGCCAACGTTGATGCTGAAGAAAGACGAAAGATCCTCGAATTTGTATGGCTTATATAGTCTAAATTTCTCGCCATTTTGGACTCCAACCGACGTGTAAAGGTAAAGTCTAACTCTCCGAAAGCCTCTGATTGGCCGAATTTGTTCCGCGGACAACCGTTCCTGATTGGCTCGCTTCATCAAAATCATATAACATAAAGCCTGCTTTACACGCCCGCGTGCAGAAATAATAAAGGCTAATAAGAAATAATAAAGGCCCGCACCTACTTATCCGGCAGATATTTAATTATAGAGTATTTATGAATTATGGGGCTTCTCCTTATCATGAGCTTTTAGCAGATAGATATTTTCGTATAATTTTTCAGCAATGTCTATCTGAATAGGCCAATATCGTTACAGTACGATAGGTGATAGGTACCATACGATAGGTCATAAGTCCTATGTACACCCAAAAGACTATACCTAAAAAACTACAGTTTCGTCTCTGTGAGACATCTATAATATACATTAATAGAGAAAGACTCTAGGAGGCCAAGACGCACTTGAAGCTTTGGAGCCAACAATGATTATGATGATGTTAAGGGTTAAAATGATCCACGCTACACCTGGTAGATATACCCGACCATAATCAGATAAAAAATATAGTGCTTAAATTCGCGACGATGAGATTTCTGTTGTCTTTCTAGTTTTAGTTCTAGAACTAGCGTCGGAGGGAGCTCTGGGCTCGTTCGCAGGCTTCCTGGCTGGTGTGGAATTAGCGTGTACTTCCTCCCAGTCCCTAAACTACCCCTGAAGGTAACTAATCATTTTTTAAGTGCCATACCCGCCCCCTGAAGCGCCGGAGCCTTCTCCCGCACGGTGAAATGTTCTGTTCTAGAAATAATAAATTTCATATCACGGACATTATTTAATATTTTTTGCTCTACTCAACATTTGGTTAAAATAATCTAAAGTTTTTAGAAAAATATAACTCAAAATTAAGTTGGAAATTTATTATGTCGATTAACCATTTTTTATAAATGATTATTCTCCGAGGCATCTGCCTATCGGGGGTGTCTGCTTGATTAGACTTCTCCGCTCGGATCCCTTTATTGATTAAAGCGTACCGCTTGGATGAAATTCCTGGTATGACAAGTATGGTCAGCGTACAGATAACAAAAATCTGATCAAACAACCTGGTTGTCAACCAACCCTGGGGTGGAGTAGATGAGTTGCAAGTGCGGTCAGCATGGAGGTTTGTACAGCCTCATTGGAAGCGAGAATGCAGTGTATAAAGAGATTTATGCACAAAGCATAAATTTACTTTTGACGGGGACTAAATGAAGACTCCATGGCAAGAAGTTGTTAACTAAAATTTATGTCAAAAATGAGTTAATTAGCCGTCTAAACTAAATATTGTACGCTCTTTCCATTGGAAATAAGTTCAGAACGTAAAAATAATTAGAACATGTTCAAATCATAGGGATGAACATGTTAATTACACTTTTTTATAAAAAATCAAATCAGTTACTAATGGGAAGAACATGTTATCTTCAGTATTAACATGTTCATGTCATCATTTTGAAATGAACTCGCCTTTTAATTTGATTGCAATATTTATGGTTAATATAAATTTTACTCTGGCAGTACTGTCATATACTTGTTTTTATTTGAAGACTATTATGATATGTACTTATATATTATTTTTCAATAATTTTAAATGGTGCATACCATGTTTTGTGTTATTAATTAACATGCCAGGTATTTTGTAATTTTGGATAATGGATGGTAAAAACTGATAGCATTTGAAGGGTTGTTTGATTTTCGTGTTTTATCAATTTTAAAGAGGTGTTATTCTATTAAAAATGAGTTGGAGAAGCGAAAAAATGGTCGTTAACTACTTTTTTTTAGGGAAAATTAGTATATTTTTATTTTTTGGCAATAATTGCGTTTTTTTTTACTTTTGATATTTAATTTTTGTTATAATTAATCTTGAATTAGCAATAAAATATATTTTACAAAGACGAAATGCAAATGTCTAATTATCTCTAAATGACTTGAATGTTAGTTAACAACTTCTTGCCATGGGGTCTTCAAATGTTATCTGATTCATAATATCGTGGAAAACAGACTAGAGAAAAAAATGGTTCTTTTTCATTACATTTGCTCTTGACGTCATAACCACTTAAAACGGTTGTTCGACTTTTTTACGTATTGAAAAGAAAGCGGATATTTTATGGGTCAGTGACCTCTCCCTCGTGGCGACCCTGACCCTCGTGGTGAGTGGACACTTTCATAAAGACGCTGTGATATAACTCCGGCGAAATGTAGATAATTGAATCACTGCCCATCCATATGGTTCGTATAAAATATACGTTCTTGTTTAAATACCTAAATTACCACTCATGGTAGTTATAACAAGTTTATTAAATTTTAACTTAACGTTAACTTACCAGACTGCCGTGGCGAAATTAGATAGAATGAAGGTCCGTTGATTCGAATCCCGGTAGCAGTTAAAATATTTTTTCGTTAATTCGATATTTGACGTCTTTTCTAATTGATTAATACAAATTAGAATATTTTGAGTTTGTTCAAATCTTTCAGAACAGTGCTGGATTTATGTCACAGAGACATTATTAATCAATTAGTGTATATTATAGATATCTCACAGAGACGAAACTGTATTAATTATGGGAAAGTAGGTATAGAAGTCATTTGGGTGTAACAGGACTTATGACCTGTCTTTTTATGGTTGGCTTAAGTGATCACTTTACACAATTGTAACATTCGCCATTTCCACCCATGATAGAATATACCATGCTTATTCATTTTTTGGAAGTTGTATATATGTTCAAATTGCGTGAAGCTTTCATATATGAGTTGTAAGCGCCTTTTCCAAAAAAGCGAAAAGGAAAATAAGTCCTGTTACACCCAAATGACTTCTATACCTACTTTCCCATAATTAATACAGTTTCGTCTCTGTGAGATATCTATAATATACACTAATTGATTAATACAAATTTGTTTAATAATTATTTTATAAAAAATGGATACCTCTTCATTGGTGAGATCTAAAAATATGTTTTATGAAAACTGCATTAGTAATCGGACTGCGATCGTGTCTATAAATATTCAATGACTATTACCTTTATAAAAATGCTACCAAAAAAAGTTCTCGTGAGCCATACACGGTACAAGTCGACGGAGCAAGCATAAAATGTGAATTCGCTATTCTTAAAATATCTGCCATTGGTGTAATATTTATGACAGAAGTAATACCAGCACAAATCAAATAGAGCGTCCTCTGGAATAGTGTCTGTTAATTAATTTGAATATTGATCGGCGGTGAAAACCTACAACGCGGACTAATGTGGGTAGGTGAATTTATATTAAATTTATATGCGAGAGTTGGGTCTGCGTAGAGGCGGCGGCGATTCTAGAGCGGGTGTGTTTGCCAAATGAATACAAAATAATGCGATAATCGAAAGCGGGATTCATTGAATTTATAACTCCTGTCAAAACTTTGCTAAGGAGTGTGTGATCGGGATTCTGATGTTGGCGTATGCTTACGATGGACTCTACCTCCTACAAATACGTTCACTCATTAAAAATTTTATATTATTCCTACGTTCGCAGTCACTTGGAGTATGCATCTCAGGTCTGGAATCCACAACAGACAACATACATTGCAAGAATAGAACAAATTCAGGTTTTTGCGTCGCCTCAATGGTAAATCCGGCATATATTTCGACTCATATATGGAAGCAATGGATTTCTATAACATGAGAACCCTGGAACATAGAAGAGCACGAGCTGATCAAATACTACTCTTCAAGTTACTTCAGGGACATATTGACTGTCCCAGCCAATTGGAGCTGGTTTCTCTCCACGCTCCATCAAGGCGAACCCGACAGTCCGTGCTCTTCCATGTACCCATAAGCAGAACCTCTTATGCACAGAACTCATTCATCCAGCGAACATGCAAAGCATACAATGGCCACTTCAATGACATTGATATATTTAATACCAACATCTCAGCTCTTAAAAATTGTATTTAAACCGCTTATATTATATTACTAGTTTCTATATCTTCACCGGATTAACTGAGACCGACCATCATCATACACACACCACAGCCAAACTCTCATCACTCTTTACATATACCCTCATATCTGTATACAACGTCACGCACAGAATACATACGCACTCCACTCAGCCACAATCCCACACACCTCACTCCACTTCCCCCTCTAACTCCCACTCCTATCCCTCTATTTAATATATGTTCTCTTTATTGCTTGACTTAACATTCTATGCCGTGGATCTCTATAATTGGTCTACAAATTACTCAATACGTTATGTATTATTATAATAAATTGTATACTGTTGAGATTCCCAAAATAAAAAAATAAAAAAATAAATTAAAAAAAAGTAATTTTCTTAAATAAGCGCGATTTCTTGTTTTCTTATTTTGAGGGAAAATTTTCTTTTTCCACTTTCTCCACCGCCTCTTGAAAAGACCATGACCCATCAGGTCATATAGCCAATGGGGATGTTCATCAGTGATGCTAACGTCTTCCAGCATAGGTTGGTTATCCATTGAAGTAAATGGCAACCCACCGATTACCCAGCATCCTTTTATGATCGAAAGCTCTCATGTCAGTCAACTAATTGATGGTTGGCATTTTTTTATGCTACATGGCAACCGTGGTATGTCGCAGAGCAGTACAACAGCAATGTATTAATATCTGTATAGCACCACTTCTTTCTCAAACTTTATACAACCAATTTGTAAATAAAATATATGGTCTTCATTTGAAAGTATGCGAGATTTGTGTACAAAGATAACTCTGTTGCATAAAAACTAATACAGTGTTTCGGGATTATAATTTTTTTTGATGTTATAACAATATTTTGTTCAGAATAAAAAAAAACATAAAGATTGATAAAATAACACTATCATTTAGTTTTTTACGTAGGATTTTCTGGAAATATTGAATTTTGGAAAAATGGCGGGCGTTTGAATTTAAAATAGTTTTTTTTAGGGAAAAATAAGGGTTTGTTATGCCAATAAAAAAAAATAACTCACAAAAAAAAAATCCGACAAATACTACACAATTTTGTATAGAATAAACACTAAAAATTTCAAGTTGATCGGTTCAGTGGTTACCGAGATATTTTGGTCACCGATTTTTACAACATGGTTTCGAGTGTTTTACTCGAAGTTTTCAAAGGCATTTTGCCTTTGAAAAGTGAGCAATGAATAAATCGCAAAATTTTTCAACTTACATAAAAAACTTACGAAAAGTCCTCCACCTTGCTTAAAATTCCTATATTATCGAGCACTCTTCACAAACATAATAGAAACAGGTTTAACGTTTCTATTATAAAAGAGCCCAACTGGCAGCTACCTGCGTGTAGCGTGGCGCCGTGTGGCGCGACGCGTAATCAAAAAACGGATGTCACTATTGTCAGCTTTTACTTTGTTATTTTTTTGAATTTGTGCTTGAAATTTTCACCAGAAATTCTTAACATCTCAAGCTTTAACCCATTTTTCGCTGACGTTGCGGCAGCGCAACGGTTATTTGAACAGGTCATATTCTGAGAATTCGGTAAGGAATTTCCGTAATTAGCTTGGGTATGTGTGATGGCTCCTCTTCTTCGCCTTTCAGCTCGATCCTACTCCTAACTGAGTTTACGCCTTGTTAGAGGCAAACAAGCTATCTATCTACGTCGGGTGAAGGCTCTACGGTTTTTAACGTAGTATTTCCAAACACCCTCGCTTTATTCAAGACCTCCCCAGTTCACGTTGTGTAATTTTTGTTTCGAACTATAGGGGATGAATTGGTTTTGTGGTAACCCTGACGCAAGCTAAACTTAAATTAAATACTGGGGTATGAAGTTCGTGAATGTTCATGGAAACGCAAACAAAACTACCTAGCACGTCAATTAAGCCCTACGGTGCAATTGCTAAACATACTATGTTCCGTGGCCCTATATTATTTACCTATCATTCCTACGGACTGAAACCACTGCATCTGGTGTAGCTGCGCTTCCAGAGTGCGCGATCCTCTGCTTCCATGCCCTCTCCGCTCGATCCCCCATTGTCCTACCTGTATGGGATCGACCGCCATCCACTGGAAAGGTTAGTGACGTGCCGTTATCACATGCGCATGCACATATAGAGTACATAGATCCCCTGAAAGCCCTCGAGTCCTTCGTAGCCGCTCCTATGGATGATTCCGTCTTCGACGCCCTCGCTGATTAATAATTTTATCTTCCGCCGTTATCTCGCTGTGCTTATTCCTTACGATCTTTTATATTTACTCTGCATTATCTTTATATCAATTACTTGTTACGTTTATTTACTAGCCGGCCTAAGTTCCGTCACCTGTATCTGGCCCTATGTCTCATTCTAGTGGTACGTTGGGTTCTAATGGATAAGGGGTTTGTAGAAGGTATGTGTAAATGTATGTGTACGCGGAAAATGTGGTTGCTTTAAATTCGGCTCCTCCATACCCAAAGGCTCATCGGTGACTGATCCCATCTTCCTTCTCCCGACACGAGTTCCGGATACGTTGACCTGAGCCTGGATGCGCCTTTTCATGTTGGGCCTCTTCTGTGCAAAGTACCGCACCATCCCTCGCGTCAGTGTCTGGCGTCCGGGCTCAGAGCCAGTTTGCCCCCCGAATTCCAACTCCTCCAGGTTAAACTAAGTTAAACTACGGTATATATACTGAAGCTACTGTAAAGATGGTCCCGGGCCACCTGTCAAGTCAAAAATATGCGAGTGGGGAAGGGGAGTTTCCCAGGCTCCCCAACCCTCGCCTGTGAGCAACTGCAGCCCATTGGCCATTCGCGACACTACAGTGACTGCAACCACCCTCCCCGGTAGTACTTATTATAATCTGATATGCATCAATACGTTCAATCCATTCCAGACGAGGGAAGACATCCGCACGGGTGTTGTGCCACCCGTGAAGAGCCCCCTCATACACTACGTACGAATAGATACATACTAATAAAATATAATATACATACATATACATACATATACAATACATAAATAAATACTTGTAATGGTTGGTTGCCATGTGGTTTCACGAGGCCATGACCCCTCGTATTAGTAGATGGAAAGGTGGATCTGGACAGTAGGGATATGCCTAGCCCCTGGCCAGGGATGTCGGTGTATTTTCTCCAAATGGTGTACAGCTAGAATCCTGCCATCGATGATGATGGGATCTGCCTAATTATCTCCGACTGATGTGTAACTGGAACCCTGCCATCACTGATGAAGATGATGATGTCACTATCGAAACGTCACCTGATGACATTTAGCTGAACCGCCGCTAATGATGATGATGATGATGATGATACTATCGTAACGTTTCCTGACGATATACAACTGGGACACCGCTAATGATGACGTTGATGATGCTATCGAAACGCCTCCTGACGATATATAGCTGAACCACCGCTAGTGATGATGATGATGATGATGATACTATCGTAACGTCTCCTGACTATATATAGCCGAAACACCGCTAATGATGGTGATGATACTATCGTAACGACTCCTGACGATATATAGCTGAAACACCGCTAATGATGATGATGATGATGATGATGCTATCGAAACGCCCGCCGACTATATATAACTGGGACACTGCTAGTGATGATGATGATGATGATACTATTGAAACACCTCCTGACTATATGTAACTGGGACACTGCTAACGATGATGTTGATGAAGATACTATCGCAACGCCTCCTGACTATATACAACTGGGACGCTGCTAACGATGATGTTGATGATGATACTATCGAAACGCCTCCTGACTACATACAACTGGGACGCTGCTAATGATGGTGATGACGATGATGCTATTGAAACGTCTCCTGACAATATATAACTGGGACACTGCTAATGATGATGATGTTGATGATACTATCGAAACGCCTCCTGACGATATACAGCTGAACCACCGCTAGTGATGACGATGATGATGATGATACTATCGCAACGCCTCCCGACGATATATATCTGGAACACCGCTAGTGATGATGATGATACTATCAGAACGCCTCCTTACTATATGTGACTGGAACACCGCTAATGAAGATGATGATGATAATACTATTGAAACGTCTCCTGACGATATACAACTGGGACCCTGCTAAATGATGGTGATGATACTCTGAACCGCCTCCTGACATATGTGACTGGAACACCGCTAATGAAGATGATGATGATAATACTATTGAAACACCTCCTGACGATATGTGACTGGAACACCGCTAATGAAGATGATGATGATGATACTATTGAAACGTCTCCTTACGATATACAACTGGGACACTGCTAATGATGGTGATGATACTATCGGAACGCCTCCTGACTATATATGACTGGAACACCGCTAATGAAGATTATGATGATGGTACTATTGAAACGTCTCCTGACAATATATAACTGGGACACTGCTGGTGATGGTGATGATGATGAT
>JADDOH010014068.1:0-16834 GCA_016648135.1 Agrypnia vestita | reverse complement strand
AAGGCGCTTACAACTCATATATGAAAGCTTCACGCAATTTGAACATATATACAACTTCCAAAAAATGAATAAGCATGGTATATTCTATCATGGGTGGAAATGGCGAATGTTACAATTGTGTAAAGTGATCACTTAAGCCAACCATAAGACAGGTCATAAGTCCTGTTACACCCAAATGACTTCTATACCTACTTTCCCATAATTAATACAGTTTCGTCTCTGTGAGATATCTATAATATACACTAATTGATACAAAATTAAATCATCTCGTGTCTCACTTTAAACCCATTCCTTCATATTATGTATGATTGGCACAGCAGTCACTTCGTTCTCGATTTGGATAATTTTAGGAACATTCGATGTGTATATTAATATTTTAAAGGTTTTCGTTACAGTCGAGTTTTAATACTTTAGATTTATACATGTGACGTCACGAAGCTTGTACTCATCCCCCCCCTTGTCACACTTTGTTGACCTCCCCCCCCCCCTTACCGTGTGACGTAATTTATGGAAGGCCCCTAAACACGGAAGAATTCTTCCGGTTGGGTGGGAATTCTTCTCCCCCTTCACATACTACCGCCTCCGGATATCTTCCATCCACCGGTACATCAATAATAACCAGCCCGCCAAACTATTATCCAATCATTTGCTCGATGAGTGAGTGAAAACAAAATTGAAACAAGTGATAAAATTCATGATTGCCATTAGGTACTAAATAAAATCATTTTTTCAATAAATATGTACGTCTAAAAAACAAAATGAAAAATTTAATTTAAACTAAATTGAACATTGTAATGCACACACTTATAGTTTGAGTTCTGAAGTGGAGACCTTGGGAAAATAAAAAAGGCGTCGGAAGACCTCGAAAGGGATAGGCTGACGACATAACCGCTGTGGGAAAGAAATGGCTACAATAAGCAAATAACAAGGAAATATGGAAGAGTACGGAAGAGGCCTATATCCAGCAGTGGAGAGATGAAGGTTGAAGAAGAAGAAGAACGAATAGTTAAGTAGTTAGAGGAGCAGTCCCTCTCATCATCAGGTGTAATTTATAACTAACCTTAATACATAAATTATGAAAATATTTGTGTGAAATAACGGGTCGTGGAGTAGTGGGGGTGATTGTTTTTTGTGTGGTCTTCAAGGGGAAGATGCTGAGAAGTGGAGACTTTTCTAAGAATGTGATGTTATTTATGAGTGTTTTCTCAGATGATCAATTTAGTTTCAATTGAAATAATCATTAAAATAAAACACAAATCACTTTGTTTTCACCACTTTATTAGATTAAACAATCTACATGTTTCGAGAACAATGTTCTCTGCGTCAGGATTATTGGTATACGGATTATTGTGTTTTATTCCAATAATAATGTCATCACAAAGTTAAAATAATTATGTTGCACCACAAAGTAACTGCCTATATATTAATAACATAACATAAGTACAGTTGTTAATTTCGATAGCATATTATTTTTGATAGCAAATTTATCTAGCACTTAAAATATGTAGAAAATTATAAGTCTAGTGGGTCGAGATTACTTTTTTGATGAAATTCTGTCATTTCTTAAGGAAATCGCGTGTTCAAAAGTCATAATACTTGGTTATTTCGTATTTCTGCGGGTAGATATCTGCAAAAAATACAAAGCTTAGCAACAGATTGCTATCAAACGGAGTTCTAAAATGTTGAATAAAATATGATAAAGTTTTAATTCAATCTTCATTTCAGTACACTGTGCACATAACATACACAGCAATATTTACATACAACGATGATGTTAATAATTATATTCACATTTTTCCAAAAAAATATCATATTCTTCTTTTTTAAATATGACCTATTACTTATGCGATCCGGATGAGTTTCAGTTACGGATAAACCGATCCCAGGAGTCCTTTTTCCATCCCTACATACGAGTGCCTACATGACCCTTGGACTGATCGAAGAGTTACATTCATCGGAAATGTTTTATTTTTAATAACTGTACCAACCTATTAAAAAACCAACCCATAAAAACCAAGTTTTTACAATACTCCATTTTGCTTTGAATCAGGTTTCGTGTCTGTACACGCGTCGGGCTAATTACTCATATAGAGTGATTCCAATTTGAAAATCCAAAATTAAACTATAATTATTCATTATTTTAAAACGAAAATTTGTTAGATCATTTTTATCGTCGCCACCAGTCTGCCTGCGAGGTTTCAGATCGATTTGATCACGGGAAAAGGGTTAAAAATGTATCCAAAGCTTTTTCATCAGACAAGCAAGCAAGCAAGCAGACGCTACGAGTTAAAAGAAAGGGAGTAAAAATTAAGAAATTTGAGACAATAATTGGTTAATAAATAAAAATTAAATTAATATCAAAATCTAAATTAATCATTATGCATTTAAACATAAGTGATGGATATTGTTACAATTCTCTTTGTAACGATGTCCGTCACTAATGTTTAAATGTTTGTCACTAACGCTACCAAGACGTTACGCTACTCTAGATGGCGCTGTTTTCACAGCCTTGACTCGCAACCGAAACAACCGAATTCGCTGAAAGAAGTTAGCGAATCTAGCGCTGCCATATATGGCGTTATTTACATGCTAAAAGAAGCATAATTTCATTGGTTTTTAAATGTTTATTGAAATTTTGTGAAAAAATTAAACAAATTTTGTATGTTCTCAGCAATTGACGATCATAGGTCATTTTAATTAACAAAAACGGAGAGTTCATTCATACAGTTGTGTACGAGTATGTTACATTATGTAAAAATTAATTTGTACCTAGGCATACATTTTAAAATGATTTGAAAATATTTTTTTCTCTATTTTGATTAATAGTTGTATGACAAATAAATAATTAATGTAAAGCCGAGATGATGGATGATGGAAGCCGAGATGCCGAAAAGTCAGTTAGTCAGATTATAGTTAGTTTTAAATATAATGACTGAAAGTTAAAATTTTTTAGTATTAGAGAAATTTATTCAATATTTTTTTATCAAAAAATCTTATTTAAGAGTAAAGTTTTAACAGGAAAACTATATAATAACTTCAGTCTTTTTTTTAAAAGATAGATTATATTAATAGGTATTTAATGACCCGTGCAATAAATCCTAGTGTTATATTGATGTAGATACAATATAAAAATATTTTATGATAATTGGGGTAATATAATGTTATGGAATTCATTTTTATGGTAAATAAAATAGGACAGTGATATTAATAACGAGATCAATATAAATCGAATCAATAATGTCGTCGTAAACCGAAATGGGTCTTAAGTATTGTCGTACTTACTTAAGTAAGTACTTATCGATTGTTGCGCGGTATGATCGATAATCCTGAAATTATGCAGAGCATTGGTTTGTATGTTCCTGATAATTACACTAGACATCGTCAGCATAGATTGTTTCACATTCCAATATACAGGACCAACCTGCCGATGGTTATGCCTGTTGGAAGAGCCACAGCTATGCTGAACAAAATCGCTTTGGGTATTGATATATTCCATGTGTCTGAGGGGGTTTTCCGATGCGGGATTCTCCTACACCTTTGACCAGATTTTATGTTTTTTTAATTTATTAAATATTTTTATTTTTGATATATACTTCCTAATATGTATGCCTTAAACATTTTGTTTATCATGTACATATTATCATTAAATAAATTGAGTACCACTGGACCTTAAATGAGTGTTACTTTAAATCCAGTGCCAAAATTCGATGCAAAACTGATCTTGGTATCGCATAGCTGCGACCACGATTATTTAATATATATATATATATAGATATATATATATATAGATCTATCGGGACGTAGCGTAGCAGAGGCATAATCCACAAATTAACAAAACAAAAAATGTGTAAAATCTTATGTTTTATCTTATGTTTTTTTTGTTAATAAGATTATATCTTATTTGTAAACAAGGATTTTGAAATAAATAAATAAAAAAATAAATATATACTATATATATATATAATATATATAATATATATATTTATTATTGTACACTAATTAAACCCGGCCACACTTCGTTGTAGCTCAGTCTGGTATGAAAGAATGGAAATGTAAATTATCATTCAATTCAATATCCATCCTTGAGTTGCTGTGGCCACATTCTAAATTTATTATCCTCGATGACTGCATTAATTTTTTTTGGACATTAATGTCTTTGTTTTTATATCCCACATATATTCAATTCTTCTTATACGAAATAAGTTGATTAAATTCCAAATGAAATTTTTATAACTAATTTAAAAATTGTTTTCATACTTGTTTATTTCACTTTTCTCTTGATTTATTGCTTTTATTATATACTGTTTTCATACATTGCTTATTGCAGTTGTCATACTTTGTTTATTTCATTTTTATCATGTTTATTGCTTATATAATTGGTTAGATTAGCGTTTATGATCTGAAATTACATTGATTTATTGAGTAGTTCATAATTGAGCTCCAGTAGAATATTTCAAGATTGTTTCTTCGATTTATTGTACTGTGAACTTGTGAATACTCTAAAGAAATAAATAAATAAAATTCCAGAGCGCTCCGTTCTAGCTATTTCTGACAAACAGATTTTGCATATTGTAATTGAGATGATTGAAGTTATAATGTTCTGCATTTTTCAAGGTTTAAAATTTTATTTCCGGGATCGCATTCCGCGTAGTATTTGAATAACAAATAATACCTCACTTGGTATTTTAATAAAAATACCATTTTCTATGATACAACTATTTGAATAAAGTACCTTAAAAATTTTTTTTTTCAGTTGACATTCATTTTGCATCTGGTAAAACCCAGCTATGAACACGGAGACATGCAAAAAGTACGTGGAGAGACATATTCTGATACTGAGATAAAAAATGTCATTTTATTCCCGGATGCAAGGATGCGGAAGAATTTCATAATGGTTGGCTTCCGACTTCCAAGTTCCAAGACTACGTCTGATGAGATGGCTCAGGCTGCATTGTAGCAGATTGGACGTGTATCGCAGGACATAAATCAGTTGGGTATACGAAGTTATCTAGCGTATTCTATTAATGCCTGTAATGTAATATTTCATCTTGAGAACCTCCGATGTACGATAATATGTAGAAGATTCAGCCTATTGAAATTGCGTCTGGATTGCGTGCATTGAAAATATAAGCGCAATATAAATACATTAAAATATTGAAAATCTATTAGGTGCCAATATAAGTCGTGTCCATTTTTTCCAAATGGTACAAAACAAATAAAAATATTTCCTTTGTTATTTCCAACTTTCTCATTTTTGCCCCTGCGAAATAAATATACCTCTGTCATGGTTTTTTTCTCTTATTAAACGCAAACAAGAGTAAAATCCAAAAGTATTCACTTTTTTCTACTTGGCATTTCATTTTAAAAGCCTGTAAAATTAAATAATGCAGGTATCTTTAAAGCAAACAGATATTTATAAAAAATAACTATTTATAAAAAAAAAACTATGTTGATATCTAATGTATGTATGTTTATGTAGTAAGCACATTAAGGCTTTTTAAAAAGTGACAGCAAATTCAACAAGTTTTGAGATAAAATAGCTTGTTAGTTTGGTGCTTAAGGCGCTCACCTAGTGATCTAGCTAGGCCAGGCTAGTTCCAGAAGATGACGAAATTAGCTTCCTTTTCATAGTATATCTTTTTAGTTGTTTGAAAGTAGTCGGCTATTTTAATGAAAATTGCATGCATTTAAAATGTATCTATGTAATAAGTATCAAAAATAAATAAATATGAAAAAAAAATGTGAGACAATCAGTAAAACACTGCAATTATTCATCTCTATTAATATACAAAATGTTTATTATTGTAATAATTATAATAATATATTAAAAATGAATATATAAAATTTTTTTTTTCTTATTTCAAACAATTGAATTAGAAAAACAAATTATATATTTTAAATACACTTATCATATCTTTGAACTTCATTATTCTATCAGAAAAAATCATTCTTATGTCATTATCATTCACATATTATTATTGTAATAAAACGCCTTTCAAAGCTCCAAAAATATGATAATCAGGGGATGCAAGATCAGGGCTGCATGAAGATGCTGTGAGATCTGACATCTATATTCTAATTCACCGTTTTCGATAACAGGACGGTCATAACTCATCACGAATTGATTTTCACCCATTTTTAAAAGCACCTATCCTTTCGTACTTTTCTATCATCACTACAGATATCACTAAACTGTTGCAGCATTTTTACATGACTTACACGAGGTTTCAAAACCTACTATCATAAATATCTGATGATCGCTCGCTTTCTATAATTTCGATTGACATAGTTAAAATCTAAAATTATATATTTTTATACATAGGTACTTCCATTTCCGACTAAGCATGTCATGCTGTAAACAAGGTATCCAAACATTATTTTAGAATTTTTCTTGTTAACTTGAACATTATTTCTTGAAATATTGAAATCAAAAAGCCACACAAATTGGCGTGGCTTTTTCATTTTAAAAAGCGCCACGAAATGTAAATTTTTCGTATTCTACTCTAAAATAACATTAGGTACTATAATTTTTTGAAATTTTATCATTAGTACATAAGCTAGGTACCTCTTTAAAGGCTTGAATACAAAAACATAACATTAATAAACATAAGTGAATAAGATAAATAACGTAAAGACAAAAAAATTTAAGCCATGAATAGAATAATGGTGTACATGCCATTTGGTGATTATACAGGAAATGTAGTAAAACGTTTTTTTTAGTATTAATAAAAAGGAAGCACTGACACATTAAAGCAAATTGATATACGTCATATCTGACTAAGGGACTATTGGCCCTGAAATATATTGGTAATTCAATAAATAGCTTTTTTTATTAATATAAATAATTTATTTTAAAAAAATCAATTTTGTTTCTTGCGTTTTTTTATGACATAACATAAATCAATACATCATAACTCCGTCAGGTGGCAGAATTTGGAAATTTTGATTACACCAAAAATGTAATGTAATGTGACATACAACAATTTTGCACACTTAAGAATATATCAAAATGTGCCATACCTACACTTTATACAATATTTATATTACTATAACAACCTTACCACTACATTTTATTTTTTTTAATCTTCAATGGTACTAACAGTGCTAACTCATAATAATGCATTAAAAGGATGTAAAGGGGATCTAAGAACATAAAAGCATTAACCTTAAATTGCGAAACGTGGCAATAGCTCCTGCCTTGTAACCAATCACGATCGAACCCCGTCTATCGGTGGACAGTAAAAAGGACTTATTGCGACGTAACGCATTCAGATTGGGTACATCAATCTCCATACAGACAGCGGCGGTGCGCGTCCATACACATGGCGGAGGTCCGCAGCATATTACGCCGGCTCATTTATCTTGTAATCTAATCAAATCTGTCTGGATCAGGAGACGATTCCGACAGTTTACGACTTCAATAAGATTTTATTTGCCAAATGTGTTAATAGAAGTAGTATGTATGTCGATATTTGAAGCGCGCACCCGGAGAACGATATCCGTTAGATTCGTACATTTTACTCCGTGGTGTAACTACCTGCTGGCAGCAATAATAATAATAAAAATACTAATGGATAGGTTCCATTTGGCAGTTACTTTCGCGGTGCAACATTTTAATTTAAAATATATTATCTGTGATTATTAATATATTATTATATATTAATATTCACAGGTCGTGGCTGCGGAAGGCAAACGAAAACACTGGAAATTAATTAGCGTTTATTAATTAATGATTAATTAATTATCCAATGAACAAAGTCACTTTAACACGAATTAAATTAAAAGCTATTCTTGAATCTATACTTATTCGCTATATATCACTTCGTCTATGAACAATTTTTTATCGCTGGGTAACACATATTTATCGCTCGCAGAATATTCAATTTTCGCGCAAAGAAGTCGCACTGGTTTATTTCGCCAATTAGATACTACTCTCGATTGTTTTGCTTTATTTAACGCTTCTATTATTTGAACGAACTGTCAAAACAGGATGACCCCGCGTTGGTCTTAATCCGCGCTATTTATATCTGCAAAGGCTAGTTTTATCGAAGTTTCTACACGATTCTAATGTTTAGGAGAAGGTTCCCGTCGCTTCTCTTTTGTTTCAGGCGTTTTCCGAATGTTGTAGATTGCCCTAGATTATGTATAATAGACCATTCTCGATCCTTCGATTGTGTTGTGACGTATTACAAGGGATTCATTCGGACAGTGCGCCATTCCTTCTGCTTTCAATTATGTGGAAAAATATTTTTACTTAAACTTTGTTCTAAGCAAATAACAGTTTAATGTGTCACATCACTAACACATTTTGTTGGGCACATCCATGCAGAAGCCATAAAGACACGGAGAAGGAGATTATTGTCAACCATTGTCAACTGTGAAACGACCGATTAAGGATCTAGTAAAGTCTATATCAAGAGTTTGTGTAAACTGTTATTATTATTCCATAAAGACAACCCAGAAACTACATGGTGTCAGAAGTGAGGAATCAACAAAGTATACAACAAGATATGGTAGAATTGTAAAACCACCACAGAGGTATGCTAATAGTCACTGTAAATGTTAATGTCACATCTACCATAGGAGAAGTTTTGTATTGAAAAGAGAAAAAATCAAATATTTTTGTATTTGTACTATTGCCTATGTATTGTTATGTATTATATGATGGTATATGTCTTAAGAAGGGGATGTCACATCACTAACACATTGTGTTGGGCACGTTCCTACAGAAGACATAGAGACACGAAGAAGGAGATAATTGTCAACCATTGTCAACTGGTAAACGACTGATTAAGGATCTAATAAAGTCTATATCAAGAGTCTGTATAAAATGTTAAATTGTTATTATTCCATAAAGACAACCCAGACATTACATGGTGTCAGAAGTGAGGAATCAACAAAGTATACAACAACATATGGTAGAATTGTAAAACCACCACAGAGGTATGCTAATAGTCACTGTAAATATTAATGTCACATCTACTTTAGGATAATTTTTGAATTGAAAAGAGAAAAAATCAAATATTTTTGTGTTTGTACTGTTGCCTTTGTATTGTTATGTATTATATGTAGGTATATGTCTTAATAAGGGGATGTCACATCACTAACACATTGTGTTGGGCACATCCCTACAGTAGACATACAGACACGAAGAAGGAGATTATTGTCAACCATTGTCAACTGTGAAACGACCGATTAAGGATCTAATAAAGTCTATATCAAGAGTCTGTATAAAATATTAAACTGTTATTATTCCATAAAGACAACCCAGACATTACATTACTTAAACTTTGTTCTAAGCAAATAACAGTTTAATGGTATCTTTTCCTCATTCCAAGCAAAAAACTTGTGTCACCCAGATAAATTTTATATGCATAAAAATATGATTTTAAAAACCCTGGAATTTATTAGTACTGTCATTCAACATTTTTTGTTTTAACATTTTTCTAAATATAATTTATTTTTGTAGTTCGTATCCATATATATATATATGTTAGTTCTAACTACTTTGGGGGTACCCGCGTCAAATTCTGGTCGTCAGGACCAGTCGTTTGCCGACGTTTCGAACAGATCTCACTGTTCATCTTCAGGGCGCCTTGTCGATGAGCTGCTTCTCCAAAAAGCGTACAACCGTTTGGGTCCGGAGCTTAAGGCGCCCTGAAGATGAACAGGCAGAGTCTGTTTTCGAAACGTCGGCAGAATGACTGGACCTTGACGCCACGATTTGACGCGGTCTTACCCCCAAAGTAGTTAGCTAACACCATATTGAACCCGTGAAAGCCTTCGATTTAACATATATACGATAATATATATATATATAATATATAGTATAGATCATATATATCTTTTTTCTATAGTATATATAGATATATATATATATATATATATTTAACGGTCGTTTATTACATCTGCAATTTCTAGATCCATGCAAATATTTTTCATCACAAGATCTCGCAACGTCATTTCCATCATAATATATGTAGCTTTAAAATATCAAAATACACAAGAGAATACTATTGAATAGTGTTGAAAAAATGATGAAAACAGCTTTTATCCTAAAAAAATTCTCGTAGAAAAATAATTGAAATTAAAGGTAGAAAAAATACAAAGTAAAATGATTAATTAACGCACTGTAATTTGAAAATTACTCACATATATAATTCGTCATAGAATATTGTTTGTTTATTATTTTTTAAGTAACGGGAAAAATATATATTGATGACAGCGAACAAATCATTGCAATCAACAATCAGAATAAAGAAATTCAAACTTCTTTGACACGTTTATAAGAAAACAAAATACAACATAGCGAGACAGTAAATAAAATGATTCAAAAATCTCTATGGATTGGTTTTGGAACCAATCGAATGGCGGACAATAAAAATACCACCTCAAGTCAACCGCTCGACACTTGTCTTGTGGAATTGATAAAAGTTTAAATAAAGAACGACCACGCGGCCCTGCGGCGAAGCCTGTAGGCAAATCCACAGAAGCTTTTTACGTACAAATGATTTTTTCGTGCCAATAATTTACCGAGAATATTGCGGCTAGTAACAAAGAAGGACGGCGACCACTCAACGGAAAAATGTCCTGTTTTCCCCACGTTGACCATTGTCCCGCGTCTCCCCCGGGCGATACGGGTAAAGTTTGCGCAGCCTTACATTTCATGGGTATTCTCCCCACTTCGTAATGAAAGCATTCATATATACAGAAGGGACCAAAAAATGTTTACATTCTTCAACAAAACGACAACTTAAAGTTGTGATTTGTAAATTTTATAGAAATCAAAAATTATTTAAACGCCTTTGATTTTCAAACTTACAACAATAGTGATTTTAACAAAAGCATATATACATATTTAAATTAAAACAACTAGACACCAATACCTTCAAAATCAAAAACATTTCACTCCACTACTTCATCCTATACATATAATATAATGTAAAATAATTATATATATAATATAAAATAATTATATGTTACAATGCAAAGTACATCATCCGAGCACAAGAGCAATGCTCTTAAATGGAGAGGTACTATGTATAACAAAATTATATAAATTATGTATTTAATTGTTTAAATAGACTAGAAAAAAAAAATTGTAATAAACTGTATGCAATATCTAATTACAGGGAACTATTGCTTGAAGAACTTTGGCCAAAGTGCCCAGCGAAATTGATTTGTTTACTGTAGTAGTTTCTTTATTTTATTTTATTACTCTAAGAATCTGTATATTAATCTGATATTAATTCATATATGTCCAATTACCTACTATTTATTTCTTCTAAATGTTGTTAGTTGTATAAAAAAATAAAAATATATAATATATATTTTTTAATATATATTGAGAAAAAATACAGTAATTAAATTAATAAATTAAAATCATTCATGTATTTTGATAAAAAAAGAGAGAGAAACAAAAGACAGAAAAAAAGAGGTAGATAAATCAGTTATTTGTTTGAGTGAGAGCACTAATTTTATGTCTCCCCATATTTTTAATCCACGATTTTATTATGTATTTTTTTTTATAATTTTCTATTAATTTATATTCAATTTATTTTTGCATGTAATTAAAGAGTTTGGGCCCATAGTAGTTAAAACTCCTTTGCCCGTATGCAGTGTGTGTTCTTGTGATTTGTAAATTAAGTTTGTTTGTTCGTGTGCCAATTGTGGTTTGGGCCATTTTAAAATATGTATTTTTGTATTTGTTTGCGTAGTTGAGAGTAGTATTAGCGTATATTTGTCTTATATCAAAAACATCGAATATGTTGAATATATCACTAGTCCTAGTTAATATCGATGTTTTGAGGATAACTTTTATAACGGTTTTCCTAATTGCAATTACTGGATTGAGTGCACTCATAATTGTTCCTCCCCATGCAATTATGCCATGTTCTATGATCGATTGGCAAATTGCGAAGTACACCATTTTTAAATGTTTTATACTAAAGAAATTTATAATATTTCTCATCTAATTTAAGCCAGTAAAGCTGCTTTTCTACACTTAAATACCATTGATGATCCATCAAACAAAAAAGTCCAGAAGTGTTAAATCTGGAGTGTTTGGAGGAAACTCAAGTTGTGTGGCCTGCTTATGCACATCATATAACGATTTTAAATAATTATAAGGCGTATTGGTGCCTGTATTGCAATATCATGTCTTTATTGTCGGCACACAGTAATATAATGGTTGAGGGTCCTGCCTGTCATATGTTGATGACGCTAGCATCCGTTCAAATAAGGGCATTTTCTGAAATAATTTCTTAGCACTCGTGAATACCGTAAGTCAATTCATCTTCAGAAAAGTCCAGCGATAAAGATATGTAATGTGTATATTTTTTTGCTCCCTCAGTACATTGGAACCTGTCAAATTGGCCCCGCGATGCCCGGAAACTTTTAGGCCGAGCCACTAAAAGCGGTTAGCTTTACCTGAATTTTTGTAAAATTGTTCGAATACCGATAGAAGTTTGCCTAATGAGAGAACGCCATCAGAGAGGAGACCGAGGTAGAGGGTTATGAAATGAATGAAAGAGTTTTTCATTTTTGAATTATTAATCAGTAACTACTGCGCTTCCCTTAACACGAATAATCAGAATAAAAATAAGCATATACATTTTTTTTTTATTTCTATCTAGTTCATAAACTGTCACATCCTTTTTGAGGGTGATTAAAATCAAAAACTCAACACAAAATTATTATCTTTTGCTTAAAAAATTAAATTTATGAAAATAATCATCATATTACCTATAAATATTAGAATACAGTAAAATAAAGGAAAATAATATACAATTTCCTAAATTATCTTAAAATATTTTAAGAATAGGACTGGTGCTTAAACATTGAATTTAAAAAAACTGGTATGCTATTTGATAACTAATTTCTAACGATTCTATTTTATTAAATTCAAGATCATATTTTTTATACGTAAAATAGATAAACCAAATATTGATGTCAAAATTGTTATCATTTTCTTTAAAATAATCCGAAAATTGGGTAAATTAAATTGAAACTAATAGCCAAGTTGTATTTTAATTGAATATTAAATATGTGATATCATTTATATTACTACGAAGTATAGGAAGTAAATAATTAATAAAATTAAAATCATTAGATTTGATCTATCATTTCTATCGTAATACGCAAAACTGTAAAATTGGTCTGTAAACTGTAAAATTTCGTAACGTACTTTTATCTATATCTACTTCGCAAAATTAGTAAAAAAATTCTTTCCCATTCACTTTTCAATTTTCACTGCCTACAGAGAAAATTTAAATGCCTGTCGACGATTTAATCGATTTTGTGATTTAGGATTTACGATTTTTTTTAACAAAATTTTGGAAACTATGTAAACTTCATTTAGTTACTGATAAAATAAAATATTTAAAAAAATAGCGTATTCACTTTACTAAAAAGTAACCCGCACTGAATTACGGTTCACTTTATGATGTAACCAAATCTGTGCTTTCAGAAATTACACATTTTATTATTTTTTATTTAATTTAATATATGGTACAAATACAATTCTTATATATTTACATTTCAAATTGACATTTTTTTAATACGTTGTAGTCATGTAGACCTCATCAGTGAAGAGAAGCTCTTGAGTCTAATGAGGGAGCCTCAGTTTTTATTTTATATATAGGTACATATGCGAGTCATTTAATATTACGGTAATAAAAGTATATTTATATTTTGATAATTTTTATGATCATATAAAAATTGTTGGGAGATTCCAAAATTGATGAAATGACATTTTTTTAAATGCAGATCACTTTATTAAAAATTCTTATCAGTAGATACACAATTTTCAGTCACAAAAAAGTTCACTACTAAATTGAAGTATCTCATAGTTCACAAAAAAGTCTAAATCATTTGTGAAATGGAACGCAGTGCAAAAAATATCGTTTTTTAACGTTTGTAAAATTATGTATTTAGTATATTTATTTAGTTACTCTTAAAATGAATAAGATTTTTAATAACGGATTTGTGTCACTATCGTGAATGAATGCTGTATGAGAATAATATTAGTGCTAGATATCCCAATTATAATAATTTTGTTGTCTATCTGTCCATCCGTCTGTCTGTCTATTTGTCTGTCTGTCTGTCTGTCTGTCTGTCTGTCTGCCTGTCTGTTTGTCTGTCCCTGTAACTTCGTTTAACGTCCGTAACTTCTTTAGAGTAATTTTTTTTTCGAATTTTTTTCGCAAAAATTTATTTTTCGATATTTTTTAAATAAAATAAATAAATACTTTTTCCTTAGGAACTAACATATATGAGTACCGTCATTGTTTAAGGGTTACAGCTAGTATATTATAATATATACAATTTAAACGGAGTGATTATTACAATAATATGTCGCTTAAATATACAAATAGCCAAATTAAATTACTCTCAATCCGTTAAAAGTGTGTGCATATCCACAAAACAGCAAAGAAATGAAAAATATAAATAAAACAATTCATCACGTTTAGCTTACATGTGTATCGGGAGAGCAGAACAGGCCGCTGGTATCGGGAACATTTCCCGCACAAAAGGCGGCCGCGCTCGGTCATTTTAATGTCGGAACAGCGAGGTCACGTGACCCGAGACTAATCGGTTTACGCGGAAAAGTCTTTGCTGAAATTTCGGGGATTCATTGCTGCTGGCTGTTGTTTTCCAAAAAAAAAGGGAAAGCGGTTTTGTATTAAGCCTAACGCGGAACTACCAGGAGCAGATAAAAAAGAAAGGGCGTAAGTGTGGATACTAACAAACTTTGGCCGAGCCGAATCGGCAGACTTATGGGAGGTCAACTGACTTCAGAAGACTGGGTAATTTGATTTTTGGCAAAACATTTTGTTTAAGTGTAATGTAGTGGAAAAGATAATAGCATTTAAAAATAAAGCATCTACTATCGGATATCCTAGAATTAACGTAATTGGTTCTACAATAAAACCTCACTCGTTAAGGCATGTGTTCGTTGGTATATATGTATGTATTTAGGGGTAATTTGTTTCAAGCTTACAATCTTCTACACGATTTCTGCCTTGAGTTAATGTCCTTCTTAATATCCTTAGTTAATAAGCTTTTGCACTTTATTTTGCAGGGTTATGGCTGAAATTGTAGAGCGGAATAGTTAAAAAATATATTTCCACTTTGCACGAAATAAGCAGAAACTTAACTACAGTGGTATCTGAACGCCGAACCATTACAAATGGTAATTAAAGCATTATAATAAGCGTTAAGTCTACACGTTATATTTGTAAGCGCGTGCTGTATCGGCCAATAGTATTTTGTCACGTGATTTAGTGTATTAGACTGTCCATCTATTTTCGAGAAATTCATTTTCGTTTCTCTGTTAATTAATTCATATAATTATTAGTCGACAGTTGAAGGCAACTATGTATTAACTTTCACATAAGCTACATTTAAAAAAGTTAATAATGTAATTAAATATAGCATTATAAAAAGTCTTATGTGGATTATACGATAATAGTTTCTCAAGAAATTTATTTTTGTAGGGTATTTATTTTTGGTTCATCTTTTATAAGTTTTTGTTCAGTTACAGCATATTTAATTTTTACGTAAGGACTGCTCGCTATTACAAACACATTTTGATAGTGTGAAAAAATAGTAGTACTTTCATCACATACATTCAATTTGACCTCACCGGGAATCAAATCCGGAAACCCCAGTGTTCCCCACGGAAACAATTAAATAACAGGTGCGGTCCGCTGAGTTCGCTTCCGAAGCCCCGATGTACTAGCAGGCCGGGAGTGTAGAGCGCAGAAAATTCTCCAAGTCCAGAATCCGAGCCAAGTCGTCACCTCAGGTGGTAAAAACAAGTCCAATAAATCCAAAATCGTAGCCAAGTCCAAATGCAGAAGTCAGTAGAAAATCCAGAGTCCAAATCCAAAGAAGAAAAGCAGGGGTCAAGCAGGGTGTGAAGTGAAACGCAGAATAAATGTTCCAGTAGGCGTACTCGGCAGAGGCTCCCAGCAGAATGAGGCACTCGCCCGCCCGGCGCAGTATTTATACAGTGCGGAAAGCTTCCCCCTGACTCGCGCCGCCGACCAATCAGCGCGCTCGATTCACCGGGCGCTCGGAGCGCAAAATGACGGCCTCCCGTGCCGATTCGCGGATTAAAATTAAATATTTTAATCGATAGCAAATTAAACGCCACCCCCCCGGGGATTTTAACACATCATCTATACAAATCTATGTCTTGCCCATAGGATGATGTCGTTTACTGGAACCGCAAGAGTGAATTTACCTAGTTATTCAACAAAATATGCCGATTTACCGCGGCATTTTCAAGAATTAATTTACATTTAATTCGGTTAAAAATAGTAAACATGATTTTACGAGATTCTAAGTTTTACCATTAGATAGATCTCAACCAAGCGCATCCTTCGGTGATATTTTCAAGTATGTCGGATAGATATTAATTGCGTAATAGGCAGACAAAGTGTGTCACCTCAAACAAAGCGCACTGGCAAACTTTCAGATAAGCAAAAACATATCACTCCCATAGATGTTCACACGAGGAACACAATAAAAAATGTTTCAGCTCGCTGGGATGTCTGTAACGTCCGTAATCAGAGTTCAAAAATATTCACTTTGGCCCTCGACTCCAGCCGCGCGGCGCCACTATGGCGCCGGGTTTTTTCCATTACCCGCGCGGGCTGTATACATACAGGCGGCGCGGTCAAGCGAGTTTATTAGGGCCCACGCGAGATACTTTACTCTCAATTTAAACATTTTTATTTTAATTTCTACTTTACAATACCACACAAAGGACTCATTTGGCACATTTAAATACTTATGTATTTTTACTTCCTCGCCTCTTCGAGGCAGG
>JADDOH010014067.1:0-30203 GCA_016648135.1 Agrypnia vestita | reverse complement strand
ATTCTCAGGTTCTGGCGACGATTTCATGTTTCAATTCTAGCAGGATTATTGCTAGGATCAATTCACTTGCACACGGTAAAACACATATTGTTTTGTGATGCCGCAAAACTTCGTGCTGAAAACATGACGTGTTTTGCATTATGCGACATTGATCTCTCGTGAAGGACCCTGCAATTGGTTCCGAAACGTCTGCAAAGAGTTGGGCAGCCGCATTAGAATATTAAGTATGTACACAAATATAAAGCTGTCGTCAAAACTTAACGCGACATTTCATTTTCAAATATTTATTATTTACTACGTAGGTGACGCTATTTAGTCAAAATTAAATGGTACATCTTGGTACCCCAGTTTTAATAACTTAACGTAACACATTTTAAATAAGTTTGTTAACAATAATTAACGTCAGCTTCCTCTTTAAATAACACAACGAACTATGTTAAAAACTGTTTTATTTTTAGGCGCCTTTTATTCGATTACAAAAAACATGACTGTTTTAACAACTCTGTAGATACTAGATACCACACTGTTACTGCTTCGTGCGACAGAAACGACGCTCTACGAAGCCGAAGCAAGCAGAAGCAGATCTCATTCTAAAGCTCGATGTTTAATATTTATTGCTGGGTAAACATATTTTCATTTAAGTTCGACAATCGAGACATAAGACGACAACATAAGAAAGACAATCGAATTAGTATGTGTAAACCGTGCGTACGAGCACATTGTTTCGTTGTGTTGGTGTTTACGGGTATAAACACCAACACAACGGAACAATATGCATCGTACGCACGGCTTACACATGTTGAATTCATTTCTTCATTTCTTATACATAATGTTTTTTTTTTAGAAGTATACAAATCGTGATAATGGAGATGGTATTGGATTTATCGGAAAGATAATTTTATGCCATTAGTGTCTAAATATAGGGTGTTCTTTAGATGTTTATTTTTAGAATTGACAACACTTTCCAGTGACAGCTGATTTGTGCTCAGTTTGGTTCGCCATTTCACCATGAATAAACTTACGCCAGAACAACGTTTCAAACTAAAAAGAAAACTAACAAACTAACCATCACGCCGTTTCCCCGCAGGGGTAGGCAGAGAGGATTGAACGCCACATTCTTCTATCCTGGCACACCACTTTTGCTTCGGCCACATTATACATCTTCTCATACAAGTTCTACGGTTGTTGCGGCAGAAAACACCCCTTACAAATTTACATATACATACATATAATACCGCAATGTCTTTCTGTGCGTCACACATTGAAAAATTTACAAGGAAATTGATACATTAAATTGAAATGATACGTCAATTGAAATGCATTAATCGGGTGAATATGTGTGACCTTTTTATTCTGAAGGTACATTTTAAAATTCATTACTATTCTTAAAAAATTTGAAAAACAGTTCTGATAGAAATATCATGTAACTCATTGTACTTCATGATAATTAATTAATGTTAGTTAAGCGGACAAGCACTACAACAAGAATATTATGTATAGTATAACCGAGATTCACTCGGGTGCGATCATCTCTGTTATCATCCGTCTTCTTCGTTTATATGGAGCCAATGGTAGCGCGAACGAGAGAGAAATATTTTTTTTCGCATGAGTCTTACAAAATCTCTCGGTGGTTAGCAATTTTAGGTAGGTAAATTTACTTCATAATTATTTTTATTTTATTTTATTCGGTCATCGGTCATCCAACAGGGAGACAATCGCTTGGTAAGATAAAATACAAGAAAAATATTTTAATGTCTCTCACAATTAAAGGATAACACAGATAGGGCATAACCATAGATAAGTCAATTTGACAATGACAGATAAAACAACTTTACAGTTTAATTTAACCGATTGTTCAAAATTTAACTTTAACATAGACACAAAAGGGCTCGTGATGTATATATATAATATACATGATCAGGGATAATATAATATACATTATATAATATTCTATCCATAACGAAAGTTATGAATAGAATATTTCAAATGTCCAAACTTCTCAAGGGCCGGTTGTTTCAACTTGGTTTATATTAGTAATTCGTTCATTTTAAGTATAGATTTTTTACGAAAACGGATCGGTGTAAAACGCAAAAATCTATGCCTTTAATGAACTATTACACTGTAAACCAAGTCGATATAACCGGACAATAACTATTTTTATTGGCTTTTTTTAATGAGACACTAACAGAGTATTGGGTACAAAATACATAAAAACAATACATTATTAGTCAAAACTCTGCCCAAAATACAAATTACTAATGTCTTCGGGAATTCAGGAATGAGCTGGGTTGCTTTTGGCAAACTCAAACATATCTTCGAGAGCAAAGAGATCCCAATTAGCCTTAAAAGAAAAGCCTTTGAATCATGCATACTGCCAGTGATGACGTATCGAGTGGAGACTATGGCCCTTACAAAGAAAAGTGTAGAAAAGCTCAAATGCACGCAACGATCCATGGAGAAATCCATGCTTGGTGTAATCCTAAGAGATAGAATTAGAAATGACGAAATTATGCGCAGAACTAGAGTAGTAGATATCATGGATCGTGTAGCGAAGCTAAAATGGCAAGGGGCAGGACATGTTGCAAGGCAGGATGCTACAAGATGGCCTCCCAGAGTTCTAAAATGGAGACCTTGGGAAAATAAAAGAGGCATCGGTAGACCTCAAATGAGATGGGCCGATGATATAGCCGCTGTGGGGGGAAAGAAATGGCTACAATTAGCAAATAACAAGGACGGAAAGAGAAGAAAGAGGCCTATATCCAGCAGTGAAGAGACGAAGGCTAATGAAGAAGAAGTGTCTTCGGCCTGCTCTAGCAACTAGCAACATACATGTACATTTATTTAGTTTACCAATGTAGTGTGATCATGTAAGGATATCTAAATAAATAATTGATTTTATGTGTTTCGTGGGAAGTGTCTATTTACATTTAAAGGCATTGGTTTTTAAAATGTATTTTTGACGTTTAATTAACACAGACAATAATACAGTTCGGAAAAAGTGACACCTCTAGGTAGGTAGGACGGACTATTGTACACCCAAAACAATGTCGCATTCATTAGCCCGCGAATCATGCACCTGCGTTGAGGCAACCCTGAAATCACAGCCGCGTCACCCGCGCCACAATATTGAGTAATTTACACCGCAATAGTGGTGATATTTATTTAAAAATAGTACACACGTATCCACCCGTCTGTCGTGGAATGCATTGTGGATTTGTTCATATTCATATTTACGGCCCACACAATGTGGCGCGTGTACTTTTCTCGGTGTTTGCCATTGTCTATTTTATCATCTGAGGCTATTCAATTTAATGTGTTATTAGACTGACAGTTATATCAATAGTGTTCCTTTTACGCGTCTCTGATCAAATATTTAGGCAATTAAATGATGAATGGCTTTTTCTTGAATCAACGAATTTCTTTTTCGGGTAGGTACCGCCTGTTCCTACCTAAACCTAGTACCTGCTAGCCGATTGAGCCAAACTTTTTGTGCATTCATAGATTTCACCCACGGTGAAATTTTTGATTTTATTGATCCATGACTTCATTATTTCGTCGGTGCTAAAATTATATATTTTTGTTTTCCAGTTGCAAGATCGTAATAAATTACATCGTTCAACAATCAGACTCGATGCATATAATTTATCGCGACAATGACGCAATTAACTTTCTACTATTTTTTTTATATCTGCATTGTATAACAGTTTTGCGGCTGTGGTGTGTTTGCGTCGCGGACGCCTTCGGTGGCGCATTTTAACAAGGGTAACACGATAGGTTACAGAATAAATCTATCGAATTGTCGACCAATAGAAATATGGTAAAAAATTATAAATATGTTAGCATGGTCATCAATTCACTTATCGCAGCTAGCGAACGCAGTTCTTCGGTTTTCGGCCGCTACGTAATCCGTATGAATATCCCTCTATTCACCCCCGGAACGGTTTAACAAATTATAAGCTTGACACAAGTTCACTTTTTGACTGTAGACTTTAACTTGTCCGTTTAAAAGTTATGAATTAAAAAGTGTGAATATCCCTAGTGCAAATTACGCTTTTAAAACGTACTTTAGCCTTTAACTCATTAAGTATTGACTCTGTATTAGGTCCTAAATAGTTTACTATTAGTGTAAAGCGCCCTTAACTTGTCAATTTTTATTATACAAAGTTATACAAGCACTCGTATTTAGTTTATCGCAGGTGGCTGTATTGCAATTGTTGATCAAGGACATTTTAACTTGCAACGTAGTCGATGCGAAAGAAGTATTTCTATTTTATAAGATAAATCGGTTTTCATTGTACAATGTAGGTATATCATTTATATGATTTTGTTTTCTGTGATTTACGTCAATGCGATTATTATTTTTACATTATTTCATTTGCAGAAAAAACGCAAATTATTGATAACTCACGAAATAAGTAAAAAGTAACCTCCGCTTCTTGTCCCACAACAAAGTACATACGATTTGGGAAAATAACATATGGAAATCGCTTAAATATCGTTTAATATTAAAGTACAGATACACATGCTTATTACTGGCATGCTCATTAGCATACCCTAACAACTGTACACACTTGCTCATTATTAGCATGCTTATTTTAAGCATGCCCAAAGCTAACAATCAAATACACATGCTTATTAGTGGCATGCTCTTGTCATAGAATAGAGAGGAACCCTAGTTTAAAATTGAAACTTTGCAAACTACAATAGAAAATTAAAGTGAACCAATAAATCAAAACAGTTCTTGGGTTTAATCAAACACACATGCTTATTACTGGCATGCTCTGGTCATAGAATAGAGACGCTCTTGTTCAAAATGGAAACTTTGCAAACTGAAATAGAAAATTCAAGTGAACCAATAAATCAAAATAGTTACCGAGTTTCCATCTGCACACTTATGATTTTAGTTTTTATAATTTTTATTGTAAGATTTGAATCATTCATGGCTTTTAATAAAGTTTCATAAACATTATTTCTCACTATATTATTTTTACACAACGATGACCGAGTATTCCACAGACATTCGTGATTCCTATAATAAGTCACGAAAAGTAATGTTTTATCATCTCCCCAACGCGCCATATTTGTTTCATTTGTCGCGGACTGAGAAGATCGCATTGATAATCGAAACTAGCCGCGAATGACGTTAGCATGCTCATAATAAGCAAGCCTGTTCACACATGCTCAAAAGATACCATGCATTAATGATAAGCATGCTTATTTATGAGCATACCACTAATAAGCATGCTAGTAATGAGCAAGTGTGTACAGTTGTTAGGGCGTGCTTATTAGTGGCATGCTCATAAGCATGTGGAGACCGGCGTAGTCGGTGATGACGCGGCCGATACGTAATCCGGGTAATGTTTAAAATGGTGTTCTATGTTCTATGGTTGAGAGACATCCTTGTTTATTATCAGATACAACAGTAAACAATTTGGTGTCGTCCTAGCGGCCGGTGTGTTATTTTGTTCTTTCAAGAAACGAAATCTATTCATATGTAGCGTTTTGGTCTCACGTTAAAAGAAAATAATTGTACGAAGACGTGTAGCGTTTTGTAGAGACCAGAATGTCTATTTTATACAATACAGATTACATATTAAAAAAGATATATATGTGATACGAAAACATTCAGGCCAATAATAAAGCAATAAAACATAACCTTGCACAAACGGTGCAAACAAATTGCATTTGCCAGGGGCGTGCGATAAACACATCATTTGAAATAAAATATATTATATCGTTTACCTCCCCATATTTCTATCGCAATTATTATCGGCGATGGCCGATCGCCTAATTGCTAGTACGACAATAAGCTTCGCAAACCACCTAATTGAAAAAGACCGCAAGTTTAGTAATTTATATATTTTTTTACCCATTTATAGATGACAACATTTTATAGTGTTCGCAAAAATAAAAAAAAATAATGGGGTAGTTAATAATTTTGCTAATTTTTTTCTGTCTCTTGTAGGTCTTCATCTCGTCATGATCGTAGAACAATGACGGATGTGATAAAATTCCATATTGACTTTTTTGGATCGTTAAAAAGTGAAAAAAAGAAGCCATCTATTGTACTGCGCTGACTATATTTGAGGTTTTAAAGGTATCCACTTTAAATAACTAACCCAAGTTTCAAAGGAAAATCTTTAGTAGTTATCGAGCTATGACACAAAGTGTCTTTATGTAAATAAAACTTCAAACTGCTCTCCTGCAAACTTGAGAAAAATCTCGTGCGTCCTTGTTCTACGATTATGACGATTTTTGTTTTCCGGTATGCCCCGTATTTCCACATCTGATTTTAGTGCGTCATTTTCCATTTTTTTTTTAATTTCCAAGTATGAATTTTTTTGTCCAAATTCCTTGTTTTTTTCTCAAGGGTTGCACTGTCGCAATTTACTGATATCCTCCATTTTATCTTATAGTTCATCTTATTTTTTTGAGCATCTATGTTTGCAGACTCCAAAATATTTGCATACTGCTCAAATACTACATCGTATTTGTTGTTGCATTCGAGCAGTTGCTCTGTCAATTCATTCATCTTGGCGATAAAAATATTTATTGTAAAGTTTTTTTCCACTGGCAATTAATTCATCATTAGATGTTGTTGGCGCTGTTATATTGGTAGAGTTTAAATTCTGATTGGTGCATGTTCTATGTTCATTGAGATCATTTTTGCATGGCTCGCAAAATATATTGCTGTTTTAAACGATTTTTTTTAAGTACTTTCCAAGATATTGAGTTGATTTGGAGTGAACATGCGGAGGCGGTCGACATTTTTGCCGATAGTATAACTGTGTATAGGACTAAATTGATACAATTCTTTACATCTCAACCAAATGATAATGGATAATAAATTTTTCTTTTTCTTCATACTGCTTAAACCTCTCTTTTTAATTTACACAAATCTATAAGGTGTACTTGAATCTTTTTAACTGCTATCTAAATTTACACAAATCTATTATATGTACTTGAATCTTTTAACAGCAATCTAAATATAAACAAGTCTATCATATGCTCTAGAATCGTTTAACTGTATATCTTTCTTTTGTTATTTTAATTTTATTTTATGTATTGTACATTTTGTAAAAGCCCATTAGGGCGTTAAATAAATAAATAAATTTAATATTCCATTCGTGTTGTCGTCTGGTGGATTGAGAATGGTTTTGCACTTCGCTCCCCTTCGATGTGATTGATTTGTCTCCGGGCCTTGAGTGTGCAGCTGCTTGGACCGGCATCCTTGGCTCTGATACGCTGTAACCAGGCCGCGCGGAGCCGCCTGTATCGATTAGCAATACCCGCTTAAGAAGTAACCCTAATATGTTCCCGCTAAGAGCCGACCGCGGCTCTCGTTCGCCGTGTTCAATTATTTTTTTTATTATACAGGGCGTACCATGGCTGCGGCAGAATCTGCTTGACCGGTAGATTCCTGCCTGTGTTGTGAGTCTGAAATGTTCAAGCAACCATGACCTTAAATCAATTTTGCAGCTCAACAATATGGTCACCCACATATAAATTTAATATTAACAGAATCGAAAACGTTCAAATAACATTCCTTAAGCGCATTAACTACAAATTTAATTTGAATTTTTACTATTTGGACTCAATATAATTTCATAAATTGGAAACTGTAGAAAACAGGCGAATATTGTCAGATCAATCCTTTCTTTTCCAAATAATTCATAACCTTATTGATTCTCCTGAAATCACCAGCTTGCTAGCTTTCCACGTCCCATTCCGACCTACCAGACAGAAGTACCCCTTTTTCCTTCCAATATATCAAACCAACAATAGGAAATCCTCTTCCATTCCACGCATATGCTCAGATTATAATTACCTCTTAAATTCAATAGATATTTTTAACACTAAATATGAAGAGTATCGTCATGTGGTAAAGCAGATACTAGAAACTCGTCCCCCCCCTGATCATGTATATTATATACATCACGAGCCCCTTTATGTCTATGTTAAAGCTAAATTTGGAACATTTGTTTAAATGATATTTTATCTATCATTGTCAAATTGACTTATCTATGATTATGTCCTATTCGTGTTATCCTTTAATTGAGGGAGGCATTTAACTATTTCATCTTATCAAGCAATCGTGTCTCCCTGTTGGATGATCGAATTAAATAAGATAAAAATAAAACTAACTAACCATCACGCCGTTTCTCCGCAGGGGTAGGCACAGAGTATTGAACGCCACACTCTTATATCCTGGCACACCACTTGATACGGCCACATTCATACATCTTCTCGTACAAGTTCTACGGTTGTCGCGTTTTTTGCAGGGTCATCCTCAGGTACTTGTAGTATCTGATCGTGCCAGGTCTCTCGCGGACGCCCTCTATTCCTGTTGCCTTCAACCATGACGGTAGTGTCGTTAATAGAGATGAGCGAAGCGTAAATTTAAGAAAAAAACATTTTTTTGCTGTCAGAGTCATTTTAATGTCAATATTTATCATTCGTGAGTAAATGTATTTTAAATTTCGTTTTGTCCATTTCGCATTATATTCTCCTTTTTGGTTTTTGCTTCCATACTTTGACATTTTCTGCCTGAGGCGCCGTTTCCGGGTATTTGGGATTTGCTACTCGCCAAATCCGGCTAAGAATCCGAGTAGGTACCCTTTTATGAAATTTGTACTGTCGTTTTTCTCGGTAAATTAGTAGGCATAGGTCTCTCCACTTAAGAAGGACAATCGAATCAGTACGCGTAAGCCGTGCGTACGACGTACAATGTTTAGTTGTGTTGGTGTTTATACTCGTAAACACCAACACGACGAAACAATGTGCCTCGTACGCCCGGCTTATGTATGCTAATTCGATTGACTTTCTTGAATGGAAAGAACCCCCTACCTATCTCTTGATTCATTTCAACATAATACGGCAAATGGAAATATATTATTCAATATAATAATAATAATAGGCTTTATTCAGACATTAACATTTACGATTTGCTTGTGACAAGGCTGTCACACCATGGCAGTTCCGTCTGTATGCCTTTTGACAAAGGCCTCCTCGAATTGCCTCCATTCCTCCCTGTCTTTTGCTATTCTGGTCCACGCGCCACCTGCTGCAGCCTTGACCTCATCCACCCATCTTCTGGAAGGCCTGCCTCGTTTCCTTTTCTTGTCTCTTGTGAACCAATACATTATTGTTTTTGACCATTTCTCTCTTCCCCTGCTTGTATGTCCAGTCCATTTCCACTTAAGCCTTCTGTTGGATGCTTTAACATTCTTCGTTTTTTCTTGTTCTTTGATTATTGAATTACTTATTCTATAACTTGTTTTAATTTAACCAATTTAGATTTTGAATACTATCGCATCAGCCGTGAAAATGTACCTCTGGTAAGCCATCTACTGTGCTCTTAGCACATTTCAACTTGAAACGTTACCGTTTTCGATCCGCACCTGCGACTTGCGTAATACGTTATGTGACGTAACTTTCTTCCCTTCTTTAATTATTTATGATAATTTTTGCTCGTCATTGGTACATTTACCAACCGACGGATTGCTGAGCGAAAGGCCGAATGTCTATGGGATGTGTTATTATCAACTGCTCGAAGAATAATTTTTCTTCTGTATGAAGGCTTGAACTTTGTAGTGACATTATTATTAAAATGAAACACAAATCACTTTGTTTTCACCACTTTATTAGATTAAACAATCTACGTGTTTCGAGAACAATGTTCCCTGCTTCAGGATTATTGGTGTACTAAAATTGAAAAAGTAAACCATGCAAATGTGTTACGGTGAAGGGAATTGTGAGGGGAGGGGGGGGGGGTCAGAGGTGTTAATTATTGTGGGTCATCTGGAGAGGATGGAATGTTAAGTGGAAAAATATTCAATATTGGGTTATGCAAAAATTTTGTCTGTATTTATTAAATTTGAATTAATTATTATATTATAAAACGTATTAGGTGAGGTGTGGCCTAATTTTTGGTGAAGAAGAGGGATACAGATGCATATTCCATAAACCTACGTAGACAGGCACAGCTATCCATAACACCCCGTATCCCATAAAAGGCTGAATCCTTGCATTAATGATCCATCCATACAAGTTAGTGTTTTGACGAAAATGCAGTGCGGTGTCGAAACCGGTAGACGTTTAAAAACAATAATTGTGGTTTAAGCACAGTTTTTAAATTTCTATAATTAATAATTATATTTAACCACAATGTGAACGTTGTAAAGGTAAACAGTATTTTGTTCACTGTGGTAGACAGATATATCTGCGGTTTAGTTTGTTGCAGAATTGAGGAATTCCTGTCCACGGGATCCTAATCCGCCTCGGTATCCGTAAATGACAATATATGAGGGGTATAAAAGCAAAAGCATCAATATAAAAAGTAACCGATAAAAACCAAGTTTTTACAGTACTTCCTTTCTCATTTTCGGGTTTCGTGTCTACCATATGCGTCGGAATCTCCATACAAAAAAAAAACATTAGAAATTTGAAAAATCCAAAATTATACTACGTATATTTTTTTAACGAAAATTTGATAGATCTTCTTGATCGTCGCCACGAGTCTACTTGCAAAGTTTCAGCTCGATTGGATCACGGGAAAAGGGTTAAAAATCGATCCAAAATTTTTTCGTCAAGCAAGCGAGCAGACGCCACGAGTTAAAAGAAAGGAAATAACAAGAAAATGTCACCGAGGATTACTAATTTAGATTGTACTGAATTCGATAGGAACATGCATTATTAAAAGCAAATACATCAATGTCCTCGTAGAGTAAAAAGCAAAGGCAGCAGTATCCACTTCAAACAATCAACCCCCAAGGATGTGTCACGCGACAAATGGCCGCCTCCTAGTAAAGTGAGAGTTGATGTCGATTTTAGACTGAAACATCACAGCAGCAATATACATGTTTGCATTTAGCAAAAACAGCAATGTCCACTATTTGATATCTAACTCAGCAGTATCCACATATAAAAGTTAAATATTTATTTGATGTGACGTAAATCCGAGGTGGCAATTGTTATTAAAGTTTAAAAAAATATGTAGGTTTTAGTGTTGCACCGAATGTGAGTTCTGCCGAATGTCGTATTTGGCCGAAAGTTCAGTTTAAATATGTGATTCGGCCGAATAAATATTTTATTTCGGCCGAAATTCGGTTAGATTTCGCGCGCTTTTGCCCGATGAACAGGTCAGATCGCCATCACGAAAACACGTGTCATTGTATATGTACTTTGTGTTTTTTTAATTAATTAAGCGGCACAACGTAGCTGTGAATAGTTTTTATATAGCATTATATATTAAAATTGATTATTTTATTTTATTAAAGCATATTGTTGATACTTGGTGTGGTTTCTTTTCTAGAGAATAAAAAACATGATCCATTCATACGTTACCCATTTACATATAAATCAACATTTTGTCTAGATTTCATTTTAAATTAAATTTCTTTACACTTTTTCATTTCTTATTTAAATCCTACTTATTTAATATTTATGAATGTGAAAGTTTAGATGGATGGATAGATGATGAAATTTGGCACAGAGATGTCTGGAAAAGCACAAAGAATACTTTTTATCCCAGTAATAGGTTTCTATGGGTTAAAATCCAAGTCTACGCGAACGAAGTCGCTGGCAAAAGCTAGTTAATTAAAAAGCTTCCGAAGTTCTGCAGTTTTAAACGAAATTCGGCCGGAGATGAAGTTCGGCTACACCGAATGTGAAACGAATTTCGGTGCATCTGTAGTCGGTTTCATAGATTTCAGAGAAATTTCCCCGAGTTTATTGTTTATTATTCCCTTTATCTTAACTCGTGGCGTCTAAAAAAACTTTGGATCGATTTTTGACCCTTTTCCCGTGATCCAATCGAGCTGAAACTTGGCAAGTAGACTCCTGGCCTGGCACCGATCAAGAAGATCTATCAAAAAAAAAAATATAGTATAATTTCGGATTTTTAGAAATTTTATTGTTTTTTCAAATTGGAATCATTAGAAAAGTTTGATTAGCAACGGCGGCCCGATGACGTCGCGGAATATTTTCTAAATTTGAATTACTCCGTCGGTATACATAATAGGTACTTCACTACGTATGTCGAATATCTAAATTGACTGACAAATGTTTTTAGAATTTAATCTTCAAAGCATGAAGTGTCTTATCAAAGCTCAAAACATGTGACATTTTAGAAATATATTAAATTACTGTAAGTTGAGTGTTATGTTATATGTTTTAATTCGTCTTTAATTGTTGTTATATTTTACAAAGAAAGGGAGTATAATAAAAACTTGGTTTTTATGGGTTACTTTTTTTTTTACATATTTATTTTACATTAAACAGAGTAGGACAGGTTTTTAGCATTTATTTCAGAAGCACCTCTGGGATATTGTTGCCTTTGCTTTTATATCCCTGTACATTGTAGTTTTATTTCCGAAAAATCCCGTGTTGCGAGTATAAAAACACAAATATTGTCGAATAGTCCAAAGGGACACTTGAACCCTCCCAAGGGAGGGGGCGGGCTTGAAAGGGACCGAGACGGTATTGACACAGTATACTACTTGCTTTACTATACTGTGGTATTGAGATGTACATCTCGTTCCTCACAAAGGGTCGTCTGCCCTACAGCGAGGGTGTGACGCGGGCCTGGGTCCGCCTGCGAGACGTCACAACGAGACAACAAATGAAATCAGTGACGGAGGTTACGTGCGTGAAGCATTGTAACACTTGACCTATCGAATGGTGCAACTCCCTTTCTTTTAAGTCGTAGCGTCTGTTTGCTTGCTTGCCTGACGAAAAAACTTTGGATCGAAACTTTGCAGGCAGACTCGTGGCGACGATCAATTAGTTAATAATTATAGTATAATTTTAGATTTTTCTAATTTTTGACGGTTTTTTCATACAAATGAGTAAGTTGTATGAAAAGACTGCGACGCGTCTGGTAGACACGAGACCTGATAAAATAATAATTTTGGATTTTTCGAAATTTTTTATCCCTTTCGGAGCGTCGCCCGACTCGAGCCCACCGCACAGGTTAAGCGCCAAACCAGTTTCCACTAGTGAATGAGAAAAAGGGAGTATAATAAAAAAAATTATGGGTTAGTTTTTTTTTTAATATTTACCTTATAGAATAGATACCGGCGTGGGTGTCTTTTCACGATGCCGGAACGAATATTAATTTTCTCAATATTTTTATGTACATGCATGTTCTGAGAAAACACTTATTTAATCAAAATGACTTACAGAAGTCTCACAGAGACGAAGCTATTTATATGAGAAACGCATATGGAAGTCTCTTACACTGTGGCCCAGGAATTAGAGCCCGTATGAGCTGGCTTATGTGATCACTCCACACAATGCAACGTTTACCAATTTCGTCGGAAGAACATCCACACATTATCAAATTTTTGAAAGTTGTATGTATGTTCCAATTCTGGGAACCTTACATTTGATTGGACAATGTTAGAGACATCTGCAGTCCTTTGTCACGCGTTTCTCGTTAGATAGCTTCGTCCCTGTGAAACGTCACAACTATAATTCATTTTAAGGTAATAAATAAGTATGGACAAAGAACACTAAAATATGTCATGCCAAAAATATTTAATAGAATCCCATGTAGTGTTAAAAAGGACATTAATAAAAAAGGGCAAAAGATATAATTAATGAAAATATTACTAAATAAAAGAGACTTATTTTTATTTTGGTAATTTTTTGTATTGTGTCTTGTATTGTTGATTTTGTATTTGAGTTTATAAGATTTATGTATTAATCCATATTATGTGCGTATTCTGGTAACTGTAATATATGTCCATGTTATGTTTTGTGGATCTGAGATGTAAAAATAAGAACAAATGATAAATAAATAAAAAAATAAAATAAAAATTTCTTTGAAATCGAGTTGCAAACTTTTCAAGTATCTTTGGTGGCGTGAAGTCAGTATATTGAAATAAGCTGCAAGCAAATTAAAAAAAAGATGTTTTCAAAATTTTGACACGCATGTCAGATGACACCTTGTCGTTCAAGGCCACAGTATTCCACATTGAAAAAAATACATAAATTCGTGTTGTCTAAAATTTTTTTTAAAAGAAAATGAAAATAAAACACAAAATAAACATGAAACAAAAATGTTGAAAAAATAAATTATCGTGTTATTTCAGAAGCAGCTGTTGTGACAAATACTGATGAGGGGAGCTTCTGATAAAACATATTCTTTGGTAAAAACCGAGTTGTGTATCGTATAATTTTTCCACAATGGCAGCTGAAATCACCAACGTCGATAAGATTACAATTTATGTCCCGAGTTTAATGTTATTTTATTTATTACTAGTTTGTAAGTCCTCCGCACACGTTACTCGAGTATAACAATCTTATTACGTGTGTGACAAAAGCGATTTGTAACATATGGCATAGCAAATATTCCCATATTTGTATTGTAATACAGACTGCCTTGTTGAGCCTACTCGTAGTGTACTGATGGACTAAGCGCTTGTTCAGACACAGCGGGGAACCGTTCAGTTTCAGAATCGCGTTTCCAAACACGCGATTTGTGTCATCTGTTCACGCAGCCGCGGTTAATAAGCGATTTGTGCGCGCGAAAATAAACGTCAGTTTGACAGTTCTGGTGCCGTTCTCCGTCTTTGAATATCAGAGATATATTCGCTCATTACTTTGTTAACGACGGCTGTGTTCCATGGCAAGACACATAAATATCATTCTGTCAGTTCATTTTTGGTGAATAAATAATAAACTTCTCTAAAATACTCTTTTCTTCCACCATTTCCAAATATCTCCACCAACTCCTGCCAAGCTTGGTTCTTGGCATATTTGATTAATCCTCACACTGAAGATCCCATATTACAGGTCTTTTTTCCACTTCATGAATAAAAAATTCAGTGTCAAAGCGATTCATAACCATAGAAAAGAGAATATAATCCACGCGTGCTCCTGTTTCGACATGGAACCGTGCGGTGCCCGCAATGCGACTGAACGCTCTCGTAAGGCTCCCATAGTAATAGGATCGTGCGGGCGCCGTGCGGGTCTATTTTCTAGCGGTTGGGTTGCGGGCACCGCAGCGGTTGACTAACCGCACGGTTGTGTCTGAACGATCACATACAAACCTAGGTAAATGAGACCCGCACGGATCTCATGCGATTCTGAAACGGCACGGTTCCCGCTGTGTCTGAACAAGCGCTAAATGGCCCATGTAATGGGTCACGTTGAGATAAATCTCTAACGTTTAGTGGAGATAAACTCGGATATCAGCTTGAGGTTAGTAGAGAGAGACAAAAGCAGATAAGATGCTGTGGTTGCCGGACACTGCTGCCAACCCTGTCGTGCATTAAAACTAAAAAAAAACACTCCAAATCTACAGTTTTTGTTTAATTGGTTACATGGGCTTACTCGGGGAAAAAAGGCCTATGTTCGTCAATTTTTTTTTATATAAAAAATAAAATATTTTATTCAAACTTTTTACCGTCTTAAAGATGTACATTTGACAAAGAATTTCTGAAATTTTCAAAGTAAAATATTTTAAAATCCGCCATTGTGACGTCATTTCCGGTGACCGCTCGGAAAAAGGGTGCGTCCGCGTTGACAGTAGAACTCATGACAGGATCATCTGAAGTGAAAAAAAAATACGTGTTTTAGTTAAGATCATAAACTAGAATTTGGACGAAGGGGAAAAACAAGTGAAAATTGGATTTTTGGCAGACCTTTTTACAAAACAATTCAAATTTTGGTAAATTTTGCGAAACATTTTTTTATACTCCCTTTCTTTTAACTCGTGGCGTCTGATTGCTTGCTTGTCTGACGAAAAAAATTTGGATCGATTTTTAACACTTTTCCCGTCATCCAATCGAGCTGAAACTTTGCAAGCAGACTCGTGGCGACTATCAAGAAGACCTATCAAATTTTCTTAAAAAAATTTATAATTATAATATAATTTTGGATTTTTAGAAATTTTTAATGGTTTTTTCATGCAACTTAGTAAGTTGTATGAAGAGACTGCGACGCATCTTGTAGACACTAAACCTAATTATAGTATTATTTTGGATTTTTGGCAGAGGTATAGAGGGCGTCCGCGAAAGACCTGGCACGATCAGGTACTACAAGTATTTGAGGATGGCTCTGTTAAAAGCCGCAACAACCATAGAACGTGTATGAGAAGATGTATGAATGTGGCCGAAGCAAAAGTGGTGTGCCAGGACAGAAGAGTTTGGCGTTTAATCCTCTCTGCCTACCCCTGTGGGGAAACGGCGTGATGGTTAGTTAGTTAGTTTGGGTTTTTGGAAATTTTTTATTACTCCCTTTCGTAGCGTCGCCCGACCGAAGCCCAACTCGTAGGTTAAGCGCCAAACCAGTTTCCACTAATAAATGAGAAAGGGAGTATAATAAAAACTTAGTTTTTATGGGTTATTTTTTTAAATAATTGAAATTGTAAAAAAAAATCCTTCGCCCAAGTCGTCGTGAATTGTATCTCGAAGACCTGTGTAAAATTTCATCAAGATCGGTTGAGTAGTTTTAGAGAAATTTTGTCAACCGACTTTGAAAACACAGTTTCGAGAAAAACGCGTTTAAATTTTTGAGTAACAACAAAACTGGAAATTTTAATTTTTTTTTTTTTACTTACATTGAATCGTAGATTCCTGGACCATAAAGTAAGAAACCTGCAGCAGCTGCAATGTCCAGGGCACCCTTTTGCTCCTGTCTACGACGAATCCTGGCTTCGCGAGTCTCGCTCGCAGGTTTTCATCAGAATTTCGGGCATATTCGTGGGAATTTCGGCCAAGTTTTAAAACCATACCGCGCATAAATAATAAGTACTTACGCATAAGCTGATGTTCCTTCATTAAAAGTGCAAGCAGCGACCAGTGCAGCAATATTAACGATCCTTGACCCGGCAGGAAGTTTTTTGGAGTAATTTTCCAGATTAACTGGTTCAAGCTTTCATTATTACTTTGTGTGAAACCTCGTGATTCAAGAAGTAATCACCAACTGACGTATTTCCAACTAGTTGCCCTTAGAAAGTGAAAGCAATGGACAATAAGGACGGACAAACAATAGACGAGCAAGTACACCGATATACCTGCGGCGCGCTGAGACTACCCAAGGCTGTATCTCCGAAACTTTTATTCGGATCGACTTGAAAATTTAGGATAATATTCTCGAGATGTTGTAGAAATAAATAAGATAATAAAAAAAACATTTTTTGAAACTGCGGAACTCATGTAACCCGTTGAGGTGGCGCCATTGCCCCACTCTCCCCTAGAAGAAGAAGAAGCGATAATAAGTGTATATTTACGGGTAATAAATTACGAAACAGTTTAATTTAAAAAATAGCTTTAAATTTAACAGTGTTAAGTAACTGTTTACATTAAATAATCAGTCAATCATTAATTAATAAATCGGTTATTATATTCCAGCGTTTTCGTTAATTCCTCCCACAGCCAAGACATCATGTGACAATGTTGTATTTAATAATTTATCCAGACGTGTTCCTTGTTCCTGTTATTTGTATGTACATTTTTAATAAATCTAGTCCTTGTTAATATCAAAAGAATGGTTTGTTTCCAAAACGTGATTAGAAAACTCTTATGCGTTTGTCACTACCTCATGTACTGTCATATATTGTCACACTGTCACAAATTCTCGTGTAGTATCACACCTTGCAGCGAAAGGGACCCAATAAGGTCACGTATAAATAAATACTAATACATTTTTTGATTCGCTACCTGCGGCGCGCTGAGCCTACCTACGCACCTTGCCAAGGCTGTATCTCCGAAACTTTTATTCGGATCGATTTGAAAATTTAGGATAATATTCTCGAGATGTTGTAGAAATTTATAAGACGATAAAAAAAAGATTTTTGAAGCCGTGAAACCCATGTAACCCGTTGAGGTGGCGCCATTGCCCCACTCTCCCCTAGAAGAAGAAGAAGTTGACAGTGACGATGAGTTTATCCTTGCGTAACTCGACGGGCGGCATTATACGCCGCCATTGATACAATATTGCACATTGGCGGAGTCATCCGCCGCGACATTGGATAATTATTCTAATTCGCATTGTCTTGTTAACTGCTTCTGCTAAACGAGAATATTTCCAACCAGACCTTCAGAGACATCTGGCTTGAAATTAACACAGCATCGCTTTTAAAACATCCAACTGGTATAAAATACAAGTACCTACCTGATTTCATCGAGAATATTTTTAATTTTTCCAAATTTTTCAAGAACGCAGTACTGGATTTTATCCCAAGGGGACATCATTAATCAAGATACATTATATGTGTCTCACGGAGATGAAATTATATTTTTTTATGAAAGTAGGTATGGAAGTCTTTTTTGGGTATTCATAGGGCTTACGACCTATCGTACGGCTGGCTTAAGTGATCACTTTACATGATGTAACGTTTACAATTTTCACCCATGATAGAACACCACACCTATAAAATTTTGGAAGTTGTATATATACATTTTTAAGTTTTACAACCCGTTTCACATGTGTGTTGTAATTGTCGCCACCGCCGTCCAAAGCTTTTTCATCCCCCTAATCAATTACAGATGTCACTGATGAGGTAGCTCCTGTATAATTTTTTTGTAATTTGATTGATGTGGTATTCTGTCACGAGTGGAAATGGTGAACGCTACATTGTGTAAAGTGATCACTTAGGCCAGCCGTACGATAGGTCGCGAGCCCTGTGAACACCCAAAAATGACTTCATACCTACTTTCACGTAAAAAATTACATAATTTCGTCTCTATGAGACGTCAAAAATATTCTGGCATCCCCTAGCGGCAGTTACACACAGTAATCTGTGCCCACCGTACCAGAAAAAGTGGATTGCTCCAAAAATGGATAATATATGAGATAATAATATATTAATAAATGAGACTTACAGATAATGTTGATATATTCACGGAAATTTCCAAAGTGCTGATCATATCTTATATATTATGACTTTCAAAGTTTGTGCTATATCTTTTCTCTACGTTATTACTTTTTTTCGTTTTTAAATTGCTATATTATTATGTTTTTCTTATGCTTCTTGCTTTTTATTACTATATATTATATTTATATTTATTTGTTTGTATCGGTATTTTCTTCTCACATTGTCATTACTATGTTTACATGTATTATGTTTTTTTTTCTCTTCTCTGAACTATATATATACCTATTATGTTAATGAACACTATACCTATCTATTGTAAAAGCCCTATAGGGCGTTAATTAATAATAATAATATCTGCTTTGCAGGGGAGAATTTAAAAAGTAGTTAGTGTGGCTCCAGTTCCGAAGGCAAAACTTATATGCACAACTTCTAGGCTTGAATTCAGAATCAATATGTAGATGATTCGAAGGTTAAGGGTACGCCTTAACGTAATTTTCCGTACAAAACAACACTTTTAAGACGTACCTTAACTTTTAAATCATCCAAGTACCGACTCTGAATTCGTGTTCCAATAGACGAGGACAGTCAACGATCCCGTTTTTTAATTTGTGAACAAAGACAGGATCCGTCACTATTCTTCTGGTCTCCAATTTTTCAAAAAGCAAAGGAATCGTAAGGCGAACTTCCCAGCGCAGTGAGCAAAATTCACAGTTTTTTAAAATTGTGTTTTTTAAACATAAATTGTGAGTTAACAAACTAACAGATTTTGCAATAATTAAAATAAATTTAGGATCATCGTTACTAATGTACATTGTAATATTACTAGCTGTGCTCGCGCGGCTTCGCACGCGTAAATTTTTAGTACACTGTTTGGATCGTCATAGAACTTTTGCGGACCTTCTAGAACTTTCAAGAAATTTATCGAATGTACAGGAACCTTCTAGACACACCGACACATTCCGCCACTCAGTTTAGAACCTTACAGAACTTTCGGAAATTTTCTGGAACCTTCTCCTTCCAGAACGTTCTAGAGCAAGTTTTTCCGGAACCTTTTAGACTCACCGACACAGTCGGCGCGCCTATTTTGAAACAATCTGAAGCATTTGCGGCCTTCTCATAACAAAACAATGTGTTAGAAAACACATTTTCGTCCCCCTCTCCCACTCACGAATAGCCACCCCCACCAAACTTGCATATTTTCGATGTGACACCGAGGGCTATTCACCACCATAACCACCGGTGGGTGGTTGTCGCTGGTTGTGGAGAAAACTTGGCGGATAGGGAAACACGGTTTGATATATATATATATTATCAATATATATATATATATAATATATATCTATTATATCTATATATATTGATTGAAAAAAAAAATCTCACGCGGCCATTCAGTTATAAGAGGCCCACAAAGTGGAGCAATTTTCTTCATTTTTAACATCGTAGGTTTGGTAAATTATTGATTAATTGTATAATTCAGTCTTTCATTTTAACGAGATATCCGCATTTAAAATATACGTAACCCGATGGATAAATTTTAAAATGATATATTTCCATTCAAAAATGTGATAAAAAACGCAAGAGAAGATATGAGAAAAAATTGTGAAATTTTCTCACTCTGCTGGACGATCGCCTTAAGATTTCATTACATTTCGTCATGTGCTTGTACACTTAGAGACGTCTGCATTTCAGAACAACGTAGACACGGCGACGAGACCGTGCTCGCCTGGCGACAGCGAGAGATCGTATGCAGCATTCTTGCATGCACGCGATTATAGACGCTACGGAATTCGCCCGCTCCGTCTAGAACAATTTTCGCTTTCGGTCATCCGTTCGCCGCGAAAAAGAATTATTCTCGTGTGTAGGAATAAATCCCCGAGGACGCCGGTATTATGTATTGGGCGCGCGCACCACCTGTTCTCCGCCGATATACCTAATCCGAGACAGATTTGTCCGCAGAGGGCGTTCGGTTTGATCGACACAGACGACATTACGGGCCGATGCTCGACGCACTCTTATACGAAACCCGTGTTTGACCAGGGGTTTTTATATGTTTTTATTTATCAACTCTGTTGTTGTGAAATGTTGTAATTGATTTTTTTATCAACTTTCCGACTAGCTAGACCTCTGAAACTTTCAACATTTACGTGAAGCGGATGACTATACATTATTAAAGCATTTTCGACATTCAATTTAACCACGTGACTCCCGAGCAAGAGCCGCAGAAACGGCTGAAGGACTTGGCGTTGGAAAATTTGTTTTAAACTTTAAAACAACGTGTTTAATATTTGGTACTGCAATGGGTGATGTCAAAAAATCGATTAAGAATGTATGCAAAGAAAGCATGTAAAAACATGTCTTCAATTTTTATTTACTGTTTTATAATTTTTAATTCCACCATGGAAATTTCACGAGTTATATTATAGATATCTCACAGAGACGAAGCTATATTCGTAGGCCATACGACCTATCGTACGGCTGGCTTAAGTGATCACTTTACACAATGTAACTTTCACCAATTCCACCCATCGTATCAAATTTTTGGAATTTGTGTATATGTTTAACTCGCACAACTTCTCTCCGCTGCTGGATATAGGCCTCTTCCATACTATTTCGTCCTTCCTTGTTGTTTGCTAATTGTGGCGATTTCTTTCCCCCCACAGCGGTTATGTCGTCGGCCCATCTCTTTTGAGGTCTTACGACGCCTCTTTTATTCTGCCAAGGTCTCCACTTCAGAACTCTGGGAGGCCATCTTGTAGCATCCTGCCTCGCAACATGCCCTGGATATCCACTACTCTAGTTCTGCGTCTAATTTCATAATTTCTTATTCTATCTATTAGGCTTGTTCCAAGCACGGATCTCTCCATGGATCGTTGCGTGCATTTGAGCTTTTCTACACTCTTCTTTGTAAGGGCCATTGTCTCTACTTCATACGTCATCACTGGCAGTATGCACGATTCAAACGCTTTTCTTTTTAGGCTAATTGGGATCTCTTTGTTCTCGAAAATATGTCAGAGTTTGCCAAAAGCAGCCCGGCTCATTCCTATATTTTTTTATTTAATTCATTACTTCATACTTTTTTTACGAAGATGCGATGCGTTTTATAGGTTGGATGGTTTTCTGCAAAATGTTTTTTTTAGTTTAAGCATTAATTTAACCTTCATGGCCGTGATATGGGTAAGAAAAATATTGAATTTACAAATAAAATTCACTTAGAAGTTGACGTTATCGGTACTTACAGATATCGTAAAAAAAAAAGACTCATTTTTAGCATTTCTGGATTGGATGCTCTCTGCATAACTACGTCCAATTATATGGCGGGTAACACAGGCATATCACGGGGAGTTTTTGAAATTTTTATATGACTCTCGAGAGTTCATAAAATCAACAGTTTCTACCGGTGCAATGCCGCAAATTGAAACTGCACGGCTCCAATACGCTAGGCCGTCGTCCGGTTCCGTACTGCAGCAGCGTACAGTTAGGAACGGAACTGATTCGAAGTAAATGTGGAGTTCCATCACTGATTGCCGTTTCCGCCGCTCGAAGATGCAAATTACCAGAATGCCCGCCGGACATGCCACTACCGCGCGGCCGGGAAAACCAACCTTCGGCTTGGCGTACTACAAGCTTATAATTTAACCTAGTCGTTACCCGTCAACAATGACGGAACAATGGTTCGCGTCTTCAATTCAATTCAATTTATTTAATAATATTCACATTACAAACAAAGTGTTTAAGGCGTACATATTATGGAAGTATATATCAAAATAAAAATATTTAAAAAATTAAAAATAACATAAAATCTGGTCAGAGGTGTAGGAGAATCCCGCTTCGGAAACCCCCCTCAGACACATGGAATATATCAATACCCAAAGCGATTTTGTTCAGCATAGCTGTGACTCTTCCAACAGGCATAACCATCGGCAGGTTGGTCCTGTATATTGGAATGTGAAACAATCTACGCTGACGATGTATAATGTAATTATCAGTAACATACAAACCAATGCTCCGCATAATTTCAGGATTATCGATCATACCGCGCAACAATCGATAAAAATGTGTAATCAAATACACATTCCTTCTAGTCTCTAGACTATTGTAGCCAAGCATTCCCTGGAGAAACTCGGTTGGGTAAAGCCAAGGATAATGCCCGTACTCTCTCATGTAGAGATATCTCAGAAACTTCTTTTGGATTTTCTCCACCATAAGAGAGTACTTGCCCTCATGTGGCCCCCAGATCATCGAGCCACTCTCGAGTCTACTCCGCACCAAGGTGTTGTAAAGAGTTCTCAGCTTTGCTAAGCCCTGTTTATAGGATCTTTTTGGCGGGTCGCGGATATGCAATGGTGGCGACATTGATAGCGTCCTGCGCTAGCGTTCGCGCGGCCGTGGTTCGCGCCCTACATCCAGCCTTTTTAATTTGTTTTTTTTTTTTGCTGTGAATTCGCACGAAATTACGGACGTTACGCAAAATTCTGACGGACGGACGGGGAACGATTGATATTGCATACAATTACCGTACATTTTCTTTATTGACAGTAAGAAAAAAAATGTATTAAAATGATTATTCATGTCAAATCGAATGGAATCATAAGTTTTATACGTAGATTATTTTTCCTACTTCGTTGTTTATTATGGTTATAACTTACTATTATTTCATTACTTTTCTTTTATATTTTTACGGTTCTTGTCTTGTTCTTCTTATTGTTATGTATACAGGATGTCCTAGCTAGTAGCGGAAACTTTACAGGTGGATTCCTGCCTTGTTAATGAGTCAAAAATGGTCAAGCAACCATGATCCAATGTATCAATAGTTATGGAGATATGCAATATCAAAGTTGACTCGTTTTTTGCAAAAAGTTAAACTATCATTACAGTAACTTGTGTCAATTATGAAAAATTCATTCGCTTGAATATACAAGTCGAATAAAATTATAAAAACCTTCCAAAAATTAAAAAAAATACAAGGGTTTTATCATATTATTTAAGTTGCATTAAAGCAAATGAATTTTTCATAACTGATATATGTTACTGTAATGATAGTTCAACTTTTTGCAAAAAATAAGTCAGATATAATGGGAAAAAAAATGTAAACTTTGATATTGCATATCTGCATAACTGGCTCGTTGAAAAGAGAAGTAATCCATGTAGAATTTTGTTAATGTTGAGATAATGAATATAACGCTTTTTTGTGAATATTTTAATTCTGTCTAACGTATGTATTAAAAGATGTTTGATAAATGGTAGATATAAACATAACTTAGGCTTAATGAACGGTGAAGTGATCCAAGTAGCATTTAATGAACTTAGATCACATTTGCAGTAAAAAAATAAAATTTTAACACAAAACAGAAATGTCAAAAAAAAAGAGTTTGTTCAAAAAAGTACTGAATTGCACTTGGATTACTTTCGTACAAACTTAATTCACACCCAAAGAGTGACTTAGCTTAGTTTTGCCAAAAATGCTACTTGTATTACTTCTGTTTTGAACCACCCAACTGTTGATATTAGGTCATGGTTGCTTTAACATTTTAGACTCGTAACGTAGGCAGGAATCTACCGGCCAAGTTTCCGCTGCTAGCTCTGGTACACCCTGTATATATGTACAGGTATGTAAATAATACTATGGTTGCAGTGTGTAGTGATATTTACATGCTAGCGTAGCGGTTGTCCTGACGAAGAGACGGGTTACGTCTCGAAACCGGTAGACAAAAAGTAATTTTTATCGGTTATATACCAACGTAAATAACATTTTGTTAAGAATGCAAACGGCTTCCGGTTCCTGGTCGGCCGCAGTCCCGTTTAACTGGCGGGGACGGTCCGCCTCTGCCCTGTGTAATAAGCCGGAGCACGTGGCGCCGAATCTGCGCGATCAACTTGATCGCCTCTCCAGACATACAGATAAGGTCGATATATTCACGGAAATATACAAGGCCGCTATAGCGTAATTGGATAACGCGCCTGCCCCGAATAGGAGGAGATCCGTGGTTCGAATCCCGGTAGCAGTGAAATATTTTTTCGTGGATTTGATTTTCCTTTTTAATTGATTGATTAATTTGATTTTAAATTTCACAAAACTTTGTTCTGAGAAAATTCACAGTAAGAATGTGTTCTTGAATGTAATTTATTTGGTATGTTTACTTTATAATGAAATTTTAAAAGTTGTTATTTAACAGAACATTACGTTCAGATTATTATACGAGTAGCTTGTTGGTGTAGTGGTCGTGACGCTCGTCTAGCGATCTGGTGGTCCGTGGTCCGGGCCCCATTCCGGGACACCGGCAATTTAGTCGCATTTTCATAACACAGGCTTTTGGCCCAGTTTGAGAATAGTAAGAAAAGAACAGGAATTCTCCTGTATGGTCTCCACATTATACTGTTCACTCCAATAATATTGCGCGAGTGCAGCACAAATTTTTGGGAGTTGTTAATTTTAAATTACACATACCAATAATGGACATAAATTATAATTTTCTATTGTCTCTAATTAAACTAAATAGGTTATCCGATAGAAGGAAAATTGCTGACCTCGTATTACTGTATAAAATCGTAAATAATTATTACAACAGTTCAGAACTAACGCAGCTAATTTTTTATCACATCCCTTCCAGGAGCACTAGGCAAAGTATATCGTTTCATTGTGACAATGTTAGTGTAAATTATCTCTATAGCTCACCTATTAGAAGGCTCCATAGGTTAGGAAACGAGTATGGCTACCTATCGGATGTTTTTTCGGAAACACTAGCCGCCTACAAGAAAGCTCTTCTGGACGAATTCGGTCGTTTATAATTGGTTATTGATGTCATGTCTATGTCTTGTTTTTAGATTTTTGAATTTTACATTTCATTTTATTTTACTGTCATTTTTATTGCTTCTTGATTTTTTAGATTTGATTTGTTTACAATTATTTCATTTTCTTGTAATTTTGTTGCTTCGTGAATTTCAGACATACTTATTTTAATTTGTTGTAGTTTTATTGATTGTTGACTTTCATATTTGATTTGATAACTATTATTTCATTTGACGTAATTTTGTTATACTTTATGTTAAGTAATGTTTTATTTTTCTTTATATATAACTTTATTAATTGTTTTTGATAGAATTATACCTTATCTCCTTTTTTTATTATTACCTATCAATCTAAACATGTTTATATATATTGTTTCTTTAATGGTACGTTGTACCGTTTATTAATTAAATAATTAAATAAATAAATATTGATGCGACATATATTCCGTGTTCGGAATGAAATCATGAAACGCGGGGATTCGGGGTGCCGCGTTTAAACATGAACGAATTAAACGCGAAGATGGCGCGTTTACGCGCGGATTATCTATAGTGCGAAATTCAAAATGTATCCGTGTATCGTCAAATTAATATCGCTGAAATTAGTATTGGTATCGGATGCATCTCTATTTGTAACCCAAGAAAATCACCAGCTGGATATGTAATCTGTTCCGGATGGGAACACCTTTTTTTATGCGGCTCAGTAGTCTTCGCTGGTGGGGCAGAGATCGCCACCAGAATTTGCAGTGAAGCTCGTAGTCCGTGGATATGCCAGAAGTCAAACGCCGAAGTAGTGCTTTTATCGTATTAAAGTCGAAGAAAAAATCCGAAGCGAAGTCCAAGTCAGAAAGCAGTGGTCACAAAATTCCAAGAAAGCAGAGTCCAAAGTAGGTAAGCAGGGTCAGGAAGAAAAGGCAGCAAGAAGATTGTCCAAATAGCGGTTCTCGTACCGACGCGTGGCGTATCAGTGGTACCCGCTCAAAAAATGCATTTTATTTATACAAAATTCAAAATTTCACAAGATTGCGTCATAGCATATTACAGAAACCAATGAGATTGCGTAATTCTGGGAAGGCGCCGCAGCGCTCCCAGCGGCCGAGCGGTGAACTACGTCATTCGCGGTTGCACAATTTCACCGCGCGGCAGATTTCATATGACAGATACAAATTAATTCATAAAAAATGCATTTTAGCTCCCAAGAGACTAATACTGTGTTATTTTGTAATAACAGACCTAGCAGATGATAATAACACAGTTATTTGGACGGGCTGGGTCATACAAGGCCCAAAAAACTAAAATTAAATTCGCCACAAACGGCTCAAATTTTCAAAAATTCATAAAAAATCAAAAACAGCAGTTTTACAAGTTTTGCTATGACAAATGTAATTTGCGCATGCAAGCGCTCATTTTAACAGTAATTCCAAATATTCCAGGTAAATATTTACTGAGTTATAGGCATTCAAAAAAGCGCCAAAAACCAATTTCTTTATTTCACTCTCAGGCGCGCCTATATCATTCCACATGTATAAAAATACATTCTCCAGACAGGCATTCAGATAAGGAATGCAATGACACTACATAAGTAGGAATTCGTCCACGGTAAGCCGCTCTGATTGTTGATAAAAAATTCAACTTTTTAATATCCTCCACGGCGAGCCGTGTGCGCGAGCTTACCGCGACGTGGGCCCGCAAACAGGCGACTACCGTTTCCAAATCGAGAAAAAACCAACATTTTTCTCACGGTCTTCCAGTACTCATTCATTTCATGCTGACCATCTCCACGATGGCGCCCGGTGCAGGCCTTCGGGCCCCCGTGGAGGGTATCCCATATACGCATCTCAGACGGGGGCTCGGAATTGAGTACTAGGCGTTAGAAGTTATAGCCGGTCAGGTAAGTTTGTAAAATCTCTGAATATTCAAAAAACATTTATTGCCCGTCGGCGGATTCAACGGCGGAAAGAGACGAGACCCTCTGCAGCGAGACTCGTCTCCCGTGTTGGCGAATATTGCGTGCCACACTCATGCCCATTTAGTGTTGGCGAACATCGCGGGTACCGCGTGCCACACACATACTTTACTTTGGGGCGTTACATCGCGGAAGAATCCCTTCGGCTCAAACTTCTAACCTTTGTCCACGCACCAACAGGTGCCAAATAAAAAATTATTTATTTCCATTTTATTCATAAAAATTCATAAAATTCCAATACATTTTTCTCATCAGAGATTCAACATAATGCACATGACAATATTGCATACAAAAAGGGCGCCAAGCGCTGCTTCCTACAAGACATCAACATATTTTAAAAATATTTTCATAACATATACAAATTCCACACATATTTGTATCGACACTTGTAGCTGGAAATAACATCGGCAGCCAAACAGGCTGCATTTTTCATATTCATTCAACAAAGGGCCAATCTCCGGTCTAGTGTCCGGGCGATGTTGTTCTACAGCTAGTTGGAAGCAGTATGCGCGCGCGGCCCCCCTCCAGTCGCGGCAACAGCCGCTGGGCACTGACTTGCGCGCGCTCCAAGCGGCAACCCGATTTTCAGTAGCGGCATACACGCCTCGTCTCCAATGCAATTTTCTGTATGTAGCGGCTGATTTATTGTGGACACGCGCCGCTCATAGTGGTCATGTTATGTTCTCATTTTTTACATGGCTCAACCCTGTCCGTTCCATACTCCCCCCGTGTGGCCTGCCCGCACTTATCAGGAGGACAGGGTATGCTGCCAGCGCCCTTATGCTGGATTCCCCTTCAGCATGATTATTCTTGTGGCTGGTCGAGTATAATCGCCCGCAGCTGTGCGTACTCGGACGACTCGAATTTGTCCATCGGGCGCCGGGCGGGCTTCCAAAATTCGCCCTCTGGGCCATGTGTTGCGGGGCAGCGCGGGATCTGCGATGACGGCCATCTCGCCTTCCTTAATTGCGGGCGCGGGCTCCTGCCATTTATTTCGGCGCGCCAATGTCGGCAAGTACTCTTTCATCCACCGCCGCCAGAATAAATCGGCCATCTGTTGCGATATTCTCCACTGTCTTTTCAGGCATACATTTTCATCTAGCGCCCCGTATACCGCCAAATGTGAATTGCGGCCGGTCGCTCCCAGCAACAGATGGTTCGGCGTAAGAGGCGCGTCATCTTTCGGATCAACCGATACATGCGTCAACGGACGGCTATTCACAGTATATTCGGCCTCAGCCAACAGAGTCCTCAAGGTTTCTTCCCGCGGTGCCCGCTCCTTCAAAGTAGCCTCCAACGCCCGCTTCACGGCGCGTACCAGGCTCTCCCAGGCGCCACCCATATGTGGGGCGAGGGGGGGGTTGAAGTTCCATTCAACCCCGCTCTCCGCGAGGTGCCCATGCATCCGCGGGTCACTTCTCAAATCTTTCAGCGCGGCTGCCATCTCTTTTTCCGCGCCTCGAAAATTGGTTCCATTATCTGAATATAGTAGGCGCGGATGCCCGCGCCGCGCTGCCATTCGCCTTATAGCGAGTATGGCCGAGTCTGCAGACAAAGACTCGGCGATTTCCAAATGTACGGCGCGCGTTGTGAGGCATGTAAATAGCGCGCCGTACCGCTTCTCTCTTCGCCGGCCGATAGTCACCTGCATTGGGCCAAAATAATCGAGTCCACAATGGTAAAAAGCGGGAGTATTGTAAGCCAGTCGGCAATCTGGCATTTGACCCATTAACGGCGGTTGCGGCTGGCTTTTTCTGTTTCGGCACGCTTGGCATTCATATTTCACCCGGCGCACTGTGGGTCTCAATTTTAAAATATAAAAATTCTCCCGCACATCTGCCACAGTTTTCTCAGTGCCCGGGTGATTTTCCTTCTCATGATAATGCCTTATCATCAAGCGGGCATACGGGTGAGAGCCGTCCAATACTACCGGCGCCCTCAAGCCGGCCGGTATTTCATGCACCGCGGTCTGCTCGAGCCGCGAGCCCATCCGTATAACTCCATATTCATCCAGGCGCGGCGTCAGTGGATACAGCCGGCTGGTCCTTGGGACGGCTCCACCGCGGTGTAAAATTTTTATCTCCGTGCCGAACGCCTCCGCCTGAGAATGCAATATCCATGCGCGCTCGGCTGCTATTCTTTCGTCGCAGGTGACATCTCGGCCGGGCCGCTCTTCAGCGCGGCGGCGGCAATTCCATATGAAGCGCCTTATCCATGCCGCGGTGCGCACCAATTTTGTCCATGATGAGAAGCGCTTTATATCGGGCAATGCTCCCCCCGTGGGCGTTCTTCCGGTCACCAAAACAATATCTGCTCTTTTTTCCAGTACTGTGTTATCTGGTTGCCGCCGGCGGTTCTCTTGCGGCCACGCCGACTCTCCCCGGTGTAGAAAGTCAGGGCCGCTGAACCACATACCATCAGCGGCCAAATCTGGGAGTTCGCCGTCCCGTGTCCCAATATCAGCGGGATTATGTTTAGTGGGGACCCATCTCCAATCGGCGATTTTCGTCAACTCATCAATCTCTCCCAGCCGGTTAGCGACAAAAGTCGAATACGCCCGGGGGTCGGTCCGCAACCAGCATAACACCGTGGTGGAATCGGTCCACAGTACCGTACGGGCTATTTTAC
>JADDOH010014066.1:0-12761 GCA_016648135.1 Agrypnia vestita | reverse complement strand
ACAATTGGTGAAATATTTGTTTATTCGAAGACATATGATCGTGTCAAATGCATCATTTATGTTCCGAAGCAAATATGAAAAGTAGGTACAATAGAAATGCGAAGTTTTTCTAGTAAGTAAGTAACATTTTTTAAACTAAAAAATATGTATTTATTTGTAATATCATATTGAGGCTTGTAATATGGGCTTGCCAGGCAACTTTCCTCCGCTTTCTTCTTACCGGACAAAGCTAGGGAAATTATATAAAATCACAGTAATTAATAAATACCCTATGGGGGGGGGGGGGTGAAAATTTATTGCACCGCCACTGCACAGATGCGTCGAAGATCCGCACACACAAAAGAAAAATTAGAGGGAACGTTGTTCAATATATATAATATTATATATATTCAACTATAATATATATAGTCAATATATTTTTTCGCGATATATGAAATATCGATATTTTTTTCTTGGATAATCGATATTTTTTCTTGACAACCCTTTTTTTTGGTCATCGATATATTTTTTTCGATATATCGATAGTTTTTTCCCAATATATCGATATATTTTTCCCGATATATCGATATATTTTCTTCGATATTTTTTTTGGCGACCTTTTTTTGGTTACCTTTTTTTTGCACATCGATATTTTTCTCGGTTAATCGATAAAATAATATAAAATAATAGCTTTAAATGTTGTTTCTCTTTTCAGGTGTGTACTTTTATTATTTTTAAATTTTAATATTAAATATTATGTTCTTTTGCTAATAAAATATATACTCTTTTCAGAGCAACGCAAAAAAGCTTTTATTTTTAAAAAAACTAAAATATTTGGGAAACGGAAACGAAATATATATATATATATATATATATCGACATTTTCTTTCATTTACCCATCCCTACCTTTTGTCCGTCGCGCTCGCAGAGACAAAAAGAATCGAATTTCAATTCTTCTGCGGTCACTCGTACAGGTCTGGAAACCTCCACCCGCGAACACCACACACGCTGCGGTACGTCTCTAGAGGTCGCCCGTACACAGGGCCGGCCCGTTCATATAGGCAAACTAGGCGATAGTCTAGGGCGCTCGTATTTGGGGGGCGGCACCGGCCTAGCGAACGGATAGTCAGCGTCAAGATCATGTAAATCGGTCGAATGGTTTGAATGCGCGGCCGCCGCCCGAACCGAAGCACAGTGGGTCGAAACCGTAATTTGAGGGACTTAGGGACCAACTTTCTTTTTTTACTTTTTTCTTTATGCCGATGGATAGAGCTCATTAACCTTATCAATAGTTGTCCTATGAAACTTTTTCCTAAACTTTATAGTTTAGGAAAAAGTTTCAGTTTACTAGCAAAAAAGTTTTGTATTTTTTGTATGGAGCGGATCAAATAAAATTAAATTTCTGCTAAGTGGTGACTAACCCCGTTTTGAAACCTTTTTTTTCTCATACCTTGTCTAGTCTACCATCGTTTGATGCTATGAGCGTGTACATAAACTTGCTACTCTACCAGATAAATGGATCGAAAAAATAAAAAACGTATATATTTATAATATTATTTTTTATTTTCGTAATTTCTTTTATGTCAAACCAAATATGAAATAGTGAGTAAAATTACATAATAACTCAAATAATCAACAAAAAACGAACATAATTATACTAAAAACTAAATGAAAACTTAATAATACAACAGCAAACATATTTTTTTACAAATTGTAGATAGTAGTTTTACGATATATGTACAGGCTGTACCAGAGCTAGCAGCAAAAATTTGGCAGGTAGATTTCTGACTATGTTGTTAGTCTAAAATGTTCAAGCAACCATGACCTAATATCAATAGTTATGGAGATTTTTATATTCGTAACTTCATTTAAGTCAAACTAAATATGAAATAGTATGTAAAAGTATTATAGTATTAATATTATTATTATACATTCTAAAATCAAACTCACCGCTCGACGCTCTCCACCCTACCCGGCGCGGCGAATACGAACGCGAACAAACAAATCACTAATCGATCGATAATAATGATAAATATTATTAATTAATTATGCATACCTAATTAGCGGTCACCCGGTCGCGGGTCGCGGGTCGCGGATCGCCCGGAAGTCCGCACGTGTCGGTGGGTAGGTACATGTCGAGACAAGTTTGCACCCGCACAGATGGCCGGCCGCTCTGTGGACGCTCTCCGGCGTTCGTTTTTATTATCATTGTCACGTTAAATTATTTTACAATTGCGGGGACATTTTACATTTTACATTTTTACTGACACGTTTATTGCACATTTTAACGCACACTTTTTTGCCGCTTTCTCTTCATCTATAATAATAAATAGAAACAAAATCTTTTGAAAATAATTCGGTCAGTTTTTTTTCTTTAAATATATGATGAAAGTCCTCTATCGATTTATATACATTTAATTTGTGGCTAAGATTTTTTATAAAATGGCGGCGAATATGCAAACTTTGTATGGGAGAGGCCTTTAAGATTTTTTTCAATAGATTTCCCTTTAAGATTTTTTGCAATAGGGAGATCATACTAATGCCTTAAATTCTCTAGTATTATATCACCTCAAGCTCTCGGTAAAATAATTCCAGAGACGTGTGATGCCTTTTGTTTAATGTTCTGCGAAAAGATTACCTGCAGGTACCTAATAAAATAGTTTTGTTTAAAATATTCATTTATTTAGATTTTAATACTAACGACCGCCAAATTTTGATTTCAGTTTTGCCATCAGGATACTTATTTTTAAGAAAATCGAGTGAGGCCATAAAATAAAGTCTAGCCTTTATTTATAGTTAAATCTGAAGAGAAAAATACGAATCAAAATTATAAAATATGTTTTAAAAAATATTAACAATTAATTTATATGAATAATTTTATAACCATATTCATATTGGCATCAGGCTCCAATTCTTTTAGATTTTGCAGCAATTTTGGGTCGATCGTGGTATTTTTTACGCGCTAAAGATACGGTTCCAATTTATAAACTTCGATTTCTTTACAACGCTTAAGACTTTTCATTTAAAAAATATTGCACCAAACATAACCTCTTCCTGTCACAGCTACGACATCACATAATAGAGTGATACTGAGAGCATAGAATAGAGAATATAAACTGAGAGCGCCACACACGCACAGATTTGTCAGCCGCGGCCGCACAGACAAAAAGTATAGAATTTCAATTCTTCCGCGGTCACCTGTGCAGGTCTGGAAACCTCCACCCGCGAACACCACACACGCTGCGGTACGTATCTAGAGGTCGACCGAACAGATGTACCTCTACGGTCTACCGGAGCGTATATGGCCGCCTTAAAGATTAGGTTGGAAGATATTAAGAGTGGCATCTAATTCTTTTTAGGGGTCATTGCGTCTAAAAGAATGTTGGTTATTAGTTTAAAACTGATTATAGCAATTTATCCTCTGTGGAGTATAAAGATAATTTCTTTGTAATTGAAAATGTGAATTCTTCTTCTTAGAAAGAAGACAATTATGTCTTACCAATGGAACATTCCACGTGAACAGAATATATTAACCATGTGTCAATACATTCATAGATATCCAAAGCGTAGTGAATAAATCTACTTCACCAACTTCCTATGACCATGTGACTACATTTATACAATAATTAAACGATTTGTCTGAAGCAACATAATTCGTGTAGATAACGTGAAGATTTTATTTCAAACATCGTTGAAGCAATAGCAAACGTCTGAACAAAATTGCAATATTCAGGGGTGTATCCTGGACCGGTTGCGCATAATTAATAACCTGATTCTCTTTCATTCCCCCCCGTTCATATAAGTCAGAATGAATTATTTCGCAATCACAGCGCTCTCACCTAGAAGTCACTTCCTTTAATCAAGTATAGGCGTAATGTCGACCCATTGAGGAATGACCCATCTGTACTTCTTTAAATCCTCCAGTTAGAAATAGTCTATATATATATATAAAGAAACCCGTTTTTCCCTATCCGCCAAGTTTTCTTCACAACCAGATAAAACCACTCCCGACACTCCCGAAAATGTGCGAGTTTGGTGGGGGTGGCTGAGCGTGGGTGGGAGTGGGTGACGAAAATGTGCATTCTAGCACACTGTTTTGTTATGGGAAGACCCCAAATACTTCAGATTGTTCCAGAATGGGCCCGCCGACTGTGCCGGTAAGTCTAGAAGGTTCCGGAAAAATCCGCTCTAGAAAGTTCTGGAAGGAGAACGTTCTAGAAAATTCTCAAAATTTCTATAAGGTTCCAAACTAAGTGGCGAAGTGTGCCGGTGAGTCGAGAATATTTCAGAATGTCCAGTAAAGCTCTAGAAAGTTCTGGAAGGGGAGTGTTCTAGAAGATTCCCGAAAATTCTATAAGGCTCCAAACTAAGAGGTGAGTCGAGAAGGTTCCAGAACGTTTGATAATAGGGGTCAATTTTAAACCGTTATACATTTTTATAACATTTTTGTAACATGTGTAATTTTTAAATAAAATATTGTAATAGGTAGTTTTAGTTATTTTCACAACCCTGCCCAAGGTTTGTGAAATGTATGAAAACAACTTCTAACGAGCGCCTAACTTCGCCTATTGACGATATCTTAGAAATCGAACCTTATGGAAATGTTTTAATGGTTCAAATTAGTTAACACGATTATTTAAAAGATATTTGTATTTTTTATATTAATCTATTGTATTCCATTTAGCCGTTTTATGCACTAGGCGAAGTTAGGTAATAATTCCCAAACCTCGCCTAGTGACTTTAACTGATCATAAAATGATGTTTTGGATTAAAAACTAATACTAATCGTGCTACCAATTGCCGTAGAATTACTAACGTCTGACTTCTTATTAAGAATTTACACATCTGCACTGCTCCAATTTCGAGTTTTGAAAAAATAACCTCCAAAATCCAGGTGAAGTTCGGGGTACATCTTCTAATTCTTTTCATCAACTTGTTGATATGGCTGTGCCATTTAAGGTATTGCTCTATAATTACTCCAAGATATTTGATCTCCCTTTTTGGATTTATTATTGAGCATAAGTTGCTGCAGGTCATTCTATCGCAGTTGTTATTGTGGGTGGTAATTTTTATTTTAGTCTGTATGGGCCTATAATTTAAATGTCTTAAAATGTCTCCAATGGTTGGCGACCCTGTTCCGTTGTGATGTTGTCTTGATTTTTCTTTGACCTGCCTCTTTCTGAAACAAAAGACTCGAGTAAATAATAATCCAGGTAAAAAATAATTACTTTTCATATAACGTTCACAGGACACAATAGTTTCAGTCTAGCTGTGGTGTTGGAAGAAAAGGTAATTATTTATTATTTATTATATTTTTAATGGAAATAATAACGGGTAACTTAATTTGGAAATTTCAGAAGTGAATAAGTAAATGAAGATTTATTGAAGTTAAAATAAGAGAAAACTTAAATTAACTTGAGTTTTGATTGTATGATTGTGGTTGTAGTATAATTTATACAAGGTATACAATTTATGCTCAGGCATGTAATACACATGTGTTGTGTGCTTACAACTATATTTAGCTTATATGTATTAATTAATTACATATATTAAGTATTCACCAGTCTAACCTGCAAAGATCTTAAGGGACCTTGAAATTTTCAAAAAAAATTTTTTTTTGGGCTAATTAAATCTTTTATACTTTTAAGAATATTTAAAGCGTTAAATTATTCAAAAATTTGAGCTCTTATGTTGTGTGATGACATTAGTCGTCACAGAGAAAAATATATATAACTAAATTTAGTTTTTAATTTTAAAAAATAATAACACAAGTTGAAAATGTCCACTGTGTAAGAACTCCACTGGGAAGAAACAACCGTTCCATCATGTATCCTTATATACCTCATGTACGGTTCAGGAATTGCAGATTAAAGGTAATTAAAAAAATTTCCGATTTTAAGTCGCTAACGTCGTATTTTTTTTTTCTTTTGCGAATTTCTCAAAACTACTTTTTTTCAAAACGATGTACACGATATCTCTCGATCTACTCAGTTATTTTTCATAACATTGTCCAAAGTGTGACTTAGTACTTTTTTGATTGGGTGTCATGTTCAAAAGTTAAAAAAATTTTAAGTTCAGAATTTCGAGGAAAATTTGAGTTTTTTTTCAACCAGTATAATTATTCCCTAAGTCACACGATAATTATTACCCTTTAAACAAGAAAAAAAAATGATTTTGTGTTTTAGATAATGTGTATAGACTTACCAGTATAAATTGGCGTGCGAGGGAGGGCATCCCTGTCGCATAACAGAAGTTTCCAGGGTGTAAATTTATTAAACAGTACATAATGTACATAATGTCCGGTGACCGGTATCAGAGCCTTTAATAGAAATTTTGTCGGGCAACACTAAAGAAACAAATCAGTAATGGCGGCCGCTCTATCTGTCAACCTGTCAAACAGTAATATCGGTCCATTATTTGCTATTTCAGCTTCGCAAAACTTTAATACTTCATTGGCAAATGTTCTTGCACCACCCCGGACTGTTTAGGATGTTTTGGACATAATAATTCAGTGCATATTGGTGGTAATCAAGATGTCACAGCTCCCGAGCAAATATGAATTTGAACTGAATGACAGGGCGAGGGTAAAAAATATCGATATATCAATATATCGATATTTATCGTCGATATATTTGGTCGCGATATATCGAATATCGATATTTATTTTTCGGATAATCGATATATTTTTATTGGCGACCTTTTTTTTTTTTTGGTCATCGATATTTCTGCCGTAAATGCCGTACCCCGCATACTTTTGTTGTTGTGAAAAAAATATCGATATATGTATGTTCATCTGAACACTTGTTTTCTCGTCTATGATTTCTATTTAGTATTGTTCCGGTTTCCAGTTGGTCGTTTGTCGTTCGACACTATTCGACAGGTTCGACTAGTTCGTCCAGGTACACTGTTTCCAGTTTGTTGGTCTGTATTCTGTGTTCCAGTTCGTCTCGTCCGTTCGTCGTTCATCTTCGTCTCTTCGTCCGTTCGTCGCCTTGTCGTTCAGTAGTTCTGTGGTTCATAATTGCTCTATTTCTATTTTATTCTGTGGGTTCGTTCGTAATATCAGCGGAATTTCTGTAAAATTATTATCATATTTATCATTAAGATATCCTTAACATCACAAATGTTAATGTTAAGGATATCTTGGACTGACATGACTAGTAATGTTGAAGTTTAACGTAGAGCAAATACAAACAGACTGTTACTTAACATAGTAAAGCTCCGTAAAATTTCATATTTTGGTCATATAATGAGAGGCGAAAAATACTCCATCCTTCAGCTCGTCATGAAGGGGAAGATTGAGGGTCGCAGAGGGGTTGGAAGGAGGCGGCATTCCTGGCTTCGGAACATCCGAGAGTGGACCGGGATAAGAAGCGTGGAAGAGCTGTTCCGCACTGCCCTGGACAGGGAAACTTTCTCCCAGATGATCGCCGACGTCGGGGGGACCCGACAGGGCACATGAAGAAGAAGAAGATTTATCATTGCATATCTCAGTTTCTCGATTGCTCAATTCTATGATTGTTTAACAAAAATAACAAAAACTATATTTTTGTATATTGTTACTATTGTGTTGTGTTTTTTTCAATCAACTAAGCATCGTCAATCATGTCTGCTGTGTAGAATTTTTTTACAAAAAAAGTAGCCAATGAACTAAATGGACCTGTTTCATGCAATTTGTGTAATAAAAAATATAAAACATGCGGAAATACCACAAATTTGGCTACTCATTTAAAAACAAAACATCACCATGCCTATTTGCAATTTTTAAAAATGCTGAAGAATCCATCTAGTTTTAATATAAGTCTAAGTCCGATTTCCAAAGTCGCCAAATTATTTGTCTTATATCATAATAGATATATAGGTTTACTATGAATTAACTTTTTCTATAATCCTTATTTTCAGGTTACTTTGCCTGCTTTGCCGTGTAATAGTAGACAAGAAGTCGCAGTCTTTTCTGATTCTGACATTTCTGTTAATGCTGATGAGGATGTGTTGGTGACTCAAGAAGAAGCATCCATATCTATGTATAAAAAAGAAAGTAACCGACCCTGATAACTTGTTTAGAAAGAGGTGCAAGCTTTGAAGGTAAATAAGTGCAATAGTGTTTATGTAAATGTTTTATTTAGGTCTTCACGGCCGTTCAGAATCTTTTGTGTATAGTTTTCTGAGTTACTACGTTTCGGATCCCATTGCAGGGTCCATCACATCAGCTCTGATGATTGACCCTGCAATGGGATCCAAAACGTCAGCCAGAGAGGTCACATATACCTACATGGAAGAATAAAGAATATCCCAGAAAACTATTCACTGTCAATACATTCTCAATGCCTTACCTAGTTTAGTGATGTCCTTCAATGAATTTGCTAAAATATCAATACTTTTTACATGACTCATTTATTTCTAAAAGAATTTAAAGAAATATTTTGGTTTAGTGTAGAAATAATTACATTTGTACGTCTAATGATTTTTACTTTTCAGAAGATTGACAAAAGCATCATAAAATTACACAAACATTAATTTACATGATATGCAAGGACAATATGCCACTATCATGTGTAGAGAAAGAGGGCATGAAAAAATGTATGCGCGTACCTTGTCCGCTCTATAAATTGCCTACCAGAAAAAAGGTTACATTTTATATAAATTATGTTGATAATCTATTAATTTATATTATTACAGATTATTAATTGGTACTTGTTCTTTATTTCTAGGTAATTCAATTAGTAGAAAATACATATAAAACCGCACAAGCAGTCCTTAAAAAAGCCTTAAATGAAACAAAATTTGTTTGTTTTACAAGTGACATACTGACTCTTGTTAATTCCATGAGGAGTTTTTTAGTATTGACGGTTCATTTCGTTGACACCATCAAGGGATCATTTTTCCTTCAGAACATAAGCCTATGTACGCAGAAGCTCTCTCAGGTATGTGTTTTGAGTACTTTCTAATTTTTTATATCAAATTAATCAAGACCTTTCAATTTTTGATAGGTAATAATTACATCAAATGTAATTCTGACGGTGTAACTATAGGTGTAATTTTGGTTTTTAGGCTCATACAGGACAGTATATTAAGGAATGTTGGGTTGAAATAAGTGAAGAGTATGGCATTGACAAAAATAAAGTCGTATTTATTACTACTGATGGTGGCGCAAACATAATGGCAGCGGTGCGATTGTCTTTAGGAGATGATAACAGGATTCCCTGTATGGCGCACTCTTAAAATCTAATAGTTCATGGAGTATTGAGGGAAAGTGATGCATTTTCAGCACTTTGTGTTCGAGTTAAGAGCATCGTGGCTTATTTTAAACAGTCAGTCAATGCTATGGACCTATTGAGAGCTGAACAGGAAGCCGATGGAAAAAAGAAGGAGAGGTGTTCACTTTAACACAAGCTGTCAGCACAAGATGGAACTCCTGCTTTGACATGCTAGAAAGAATTGTTAAACTGTTTGCAATTGTAGCTAAAATCTTAGCTATAAAAAGTCAATCGAATAGGAATATACCAGATATGGTTGCAACTTCCCAGCTTAACATTAGAGATCTTGTTGCCCTTCTTGGCTCTTTCAAAGAAGCCACTGAAGAGGTAAGTGGTGCAAATTATGCGACTGCTAGCTTATCCATTCCTGTCACAAATTTAATTAGACAGGCTACGGAACAATCAACTCCTACCAGAACTTTAGGATTTATTTGTTAAAGGAGGCTTTGCTCAAGGGCATTCAAAATAGACTAGGTCCATTGGAAAGGAACACTTTTCTCGCAGTAGCTGCCGTATTGGATCCTCGGTTCAAACGTATTCATTTTATTTCTCCAGTAGCGGTGTCAAGTGCTGTATCGAGAATCAGTAATAATATTTGCTTAGAACACAAACGAATTGGAAAACATTCTCCAGAAATACGACCTGCACAAACAGGAGAAAACACTAGTAAAAGTTCAATTTGGTCCAGACATGAGCAACTTTTATCCCTAAGCGCTACTCCGCAAGATGTTCCTAGCTCTGGCTCTGTTCCTAATGAGCTGAAGCAGTATCTGGACCAACCACTACAAGACAGGAAATCAGATCCGATAAAGTTTTGGGTGAATTGCCGACACTTCACGCCAGTTCTTTCGGAAATTGCACTTAAATATTTAATATGTCAAGCCTCTTCTGTGTCGTCCGAAAGAGTGGCTTCGGCGGTTAACTTGGTGGTACCGGACACCAGGAGCAGATTAACATCAGAACATGTGAAACACCGAGTTCTTCTGATGTCAATATCAGACCAATACTGGTTTGATTGATTCCAGTAAAAAAATTCACAGTGAGAAAAGGTATACAGGGTGTACCAGAGCTAGCAGCAGAAACTTGGCCGGGAGATTCCTGACTATGTTATTAGTCTAAGTCTATGTTCAAGCAACCATGACCTATTAACAATAGTTATGGAGATCAAAGTTTGCATTTTTTTTTCAATATTTCCGACTTATTTTTTGTAAAAAGTTGAACTATCATTGCAGTAACTTATATCGATTATGAAAAAGTTATTTGCTTCAATACATCTTAAATAAAATGGTAAAAAATAACTTTTTTCTATTTTTGCAAGGTTTTTATCATTTGATTCGACTTGTATTAAAGCGAATGAATTTTTCATAATCGAAATAAGTTACTGTAATGATAGTTCAACTTTTTGCAAAAAATAAGTAAGAAATATTGAAAAATATGCAAACTTTGATATTGCATATCTCCATAACTATTGATATTAGGCCATGGTTGCTTGAAAATTGTAGACTCATAACATAGTCAGGAATCTACAGACCAAGTTTCTGCTGCTAGCTCTGGTACACCCTGTATAGTAAAGTTCAGTTTTATTATTTGAAGAATATTTTTTCTTCTAAATTAAGTATCATACTTTGTGGCGACATTATTATTATTAAAAATAAAACACAAATCACTTTATTTACACCATCTTATTAGATATATTATCTACTAGTTTCGAGAACAATGTTCTCTTCTTCAGGATTGTTTGTTTACTAAACAATCCTTTGCTTAGTAAACTAAACAATCCTTTGTTTAGTAAACTAAACAAACAACTTGTATTAAAGGAAATGACTTTTTCATATTCGATATAAGTTGCTGTAATGAAAGTCCAACGTTTTACAAAAAATAAATCAGAAATATTGAAGAAAAAAAAATGCAAACTTTGATGTCGCATATCTTCATAACTATTTCATGATAGCTTGAACATTTTCGACTCATAATCAAAGCAAGAATATAGTCCTGCGAGGTTCTTAATGTTTTCCAAATAACCCTGTATATAACTAAAACACTTGTATAAGACCACTTATACAAGTGTGTAAGACCACTTATTCAAGTGTTTTATTTATATATGTCATGTCGTACCACAAAGTTAATGCCAAATCAATGAATAATAATATAACTACTTAATTAATAAAAAAGTATAAAATGTTTCCAATATATCCCAAGTTTAAGAATTAATGTTTATTATTTCTATTATTGTCCATACCGTAGTCCGAAAAACTGATACATCCAGTGCCACCTAGCGGATTTCTAATTTCAAATATTTTCATAGTACATATCTCATCCCTTTCAGGCCTCATATTTTTATACTACAACAGCAAAGTTACATTCAATATAGCTTAAAAGTTATAATGGATATGGTCTTAGTTAAAATTATCTAGGTAGGTATGTACCTGAATACAAGAGAGACGTCTATCAACAATGTCCTACATTCAAAATTAAACACACAAACCCAATCATCGTTGTAACATGCTTTTATATATTTTTTAGTGAATACTGTGATGTATTTCCACTGACACAGTAAAATAAAGTATACCGTTCGCAGATATGTAAACATTGAATATGAAAAAGAAGACAAACAACCAATTATAAACTGATTTTTATTCTGATCCAGAAATTAATGTTAAAATATTCAATGTACAAAATGATATATTGTAAATTTTTTTTTTTTTTTGTACCTACTTATGTATTTGTTAAAAATGTAATAATAATCTTGTGTGTTTAGGTGAATCTACTCTTAGTAAAATATTCAATAGTGAAATAAATAATGCAGTCTTTTTATTAAATGTTTAGGTATACTAATTGTATTCGTACAATATTTGAAGGTTTGATGGTTCAGAGAAGTCGAATGAAATTTTTTTAAAAATATTTTTAATTATTAATTTTATTACTAATTTAAGCTACGCCACAGAACTGCTTTTCCTCCGTCCATTAAACTAAATTACAAAGCAGAATTATATTGATATACAATAAATACAGAATCATACATCAAAAGTAATTTTTACATTATACTTCAGGCTGTCTTCCCTCTCTTCTAGAAACACGGTGCAAATATGAAGGAATTATATTTTTGCATTCAAAGTTCCTGAAGAACAGAAACATGTGCTCGACTCTGAATCTATGGTATTCTCGGCATACGTTTTTTTAAATAAAGCGTGTGCCTTGTGTTCAAGCAATACCTCCTAGGCCCGGTTGTTTCAAATTCGATCAAAGTAAGCGTAGAGTTTAAACTGAAATTTTACGTTCTCCACCAATCAGACGATCCGTTTTCGTAAAAATCTATGCTTTTATCGACCGCTTACTTTGATCGAACTTGAAACAACCGGGCCCTAGACAATAAGGCCTGGGCACTGATTCAAAATGGCCGCCAGCCACGGGCATAACATTGTATGACAGATGTCATTCATTCAAATGAAAACACAGCATGTGAATAAAAAGAGCACTTTATTTAATATTTCATGTGTTTAAAACAATTTACTCTAGAAAAAGTAT